>PVLA01001184.1:192428-329928 GCA_004027455.1 Hydrochoerus hydrochaeris
AGCCTGGGTGGACTCCGGGTGCCACACTGCCCGAGCTTCTTGGGTGTTTCACTAGGTTCCAACTGAGGCTGATTTTTTTTTTTTTTTGGCGGGCTAGCGTGGCCAGAGCCTTCTCTGCCCAGCTCGGAGGGACTTCTGAGCCGGAGGGGAAAGGCCAGGCTGCGTTTCCTTTCTGTTTCTGACCCCGCTCCGCCGGCTGAGGAGGGGATGTGAAGTGTGGTGCGTGCCTGTGGTGTTGAGGAAGGAATCCGAACCCTCCAAACTTGTTGATTACAGTTCTCGCTCCTTCCCCTCTGCACCCCGTCTCCGTGTGTGTGTCTCTGCGTGGCGCTGCCCGTTAGGCACCCGTTGTTTCCTCTGTTAGCTCTGGTCTTTGAGAAGTGCGAGCTGGCGACCTGCACGCCCCGGGAACCCGGAGTGGCCGGCGGAGACGTCTGCTCCTCCGACTCCTTCAACGAGGACATCGCAGTCTTCGCCAAGCAGGTCCAGCCTTCCTGACCCGCTCGCCCTCCTGCGGCCCTTCACTCTCCCTCCCTCCCTCCCTCCCCTCTCCTCCGAGCTTTACATGAAAGAGGAAGAAAAGGCCGGGACACCCGATCCGCTCCTCGGGCCCTCCGCACGCTGCGCCCCCTCCCCGTCCCTGAGCCTGGGGGCGAATGAGAAGCCGAGATAACTGGGTGTTTGCCCGCCACCCCCCGGGCAGGAATACAGGGGCTCGACCCTCGAATTAAGGCTGACCTGCCCCTAATCTGGGGCTTGGCCTTTTCCCTTGCCTGCAGCTACTTGAACAAGAATTGGGGAGAGGGGCTGTGGGGGACCCGGGAGTCGAGGAAGCTGGCGCCTCTCGGGGGGTGCTGGGGCGAGGAGGCTCAGCCCCTCGGACGGAGGACCAGGCCGGACTGCGGCCGGGAACGGCCCAGAGCTGCTGGCTGCAGCTCCGTGCTACCTGGTGGCCTTTCATGGGGCCAGATCACAAGGCCCTGCTTGTTTTTCCGGGCGATGCCACCGCTGTCAGGCACCGGGTTGCCTGTGTTTGTTGTCCGAGCCCCTCTCCGCTTCTTCACCGCCCCTCCACCGACCCCACGGCACACTGCGGTTCAGGAGGGAGCAGGGTTTGGCTTTTCAGTCCGGGCGGATCACTCATGCTGACTTTCCCTGCTTCTTATAGGTTCGCGCCGAAAAGCCACTTTTTTCTTCAAATCCAGAGCTGGACAATTTGGTAAGGCTCTGTTTCGTGCTCACCCCCAGCCTCGGCCCTTTCCCGTGCCCAGGAGCACCCACTTTCCCGGGGAGCTCCAGGGAGTTCCCGCGGACCCCGCTTTAGGAGCTGTAGGGCGCCCGGGAGGACGGGAACAGCTCAGAGCCTTGCAAGGGACACGGCGAGCGGGGACAACTTGCAAGTCGCAGAGAGCGGAGCCATCGAGGCAGAGCCGGGACGCGGGGCGAGAACGCGAGCCCCGGCGCCTCCCGGGCCTCGGCCTCGGCAGCCGGCTGCGGAGAGTGAGGCGTTTCCTCTGCAGGCCGGGCAGCCGGCGACCCGGGCAGCTCCCCCGGGGGAAGCAGCCGCGGGCGGCGGGGCGCCGGCTGGGTGAGGGGCAGGCCAGCGCAGGCCACTTTTAGGTGCGATTCTTTTGCTAATTTGCACGATTTCAATATTAAAAGTACTTAAATCCGCTTTCAAAGGCCCAGCCTGGCCATTCATCTTGAGTATTTCCTTCTTCAGTGCAGACGGATTTCGCTGGGTTTGCTGTTTTAACAAGCTTTTTCTGTCCAGAGAAGCGACTTTTTTTTTTTTTTTTTTGATTTGGCCTGATGTCGAGAGAGCGGACTGTTAGGACTCAGGCGGGGTGGGAAGGCCTAGTTGGTAGAAAGCGGTTCTTACAGATAAACTGCACAGGGAAGAGACACTAATGTGAAGCTTAGGTCTAGTCCGATTCCGCCCGTGGCCAATGAGGCAGAGATCAGTCATCCCTTGGTTTTGCTGAGTATTCCTTGATCTGTAGGTTTTGCCTGGACACCTGCTTGGGTTGTTGTTGTTTTTGTTTTCTCTCCGCTGCCCAATTCGCTCAACCCCCACCCCCACCCCACCCAGCAGGGCCTCGGAATCACAGAGCCCGAACTCTGTCTAAACTCTTCAACTTTCCTTTCAGATGATACAAGCAATACAAGTGCTAAGGTTTCATCTTTTGGAGTTGGAAAAGGTAAGCAGCAAATCACACTCCACCCCCGTCTTGTTTAAGCTACCTCACCTCATTGATTGGTGTACTGTACTTTCATCAAACCTCCAGCCTGAGGGACAGGGTGTCTGGAGGTTTTGCACATGTCACCATGTCGGTCCTCCAGTTGCTTCTCAACTCAGGGGCTCGGAGAATGAGTGAATCAGGACAGCCCGGCCTTTTAAAGTGTGTCCCCCCCCCCAACTTTTTCCCCCTAAACATTCAGGATTATTTTGAAGTGAAGCAACCCATTTGTGCTACTGGACACTCAGCCAGCTTGTGTCTCTACTAGGTAGGCTCACCCTAGGCCCAGAGTTTGCATGAGGTGCAACCAGATTTTGCATGGGGTGTCTACATTGCAGCTCAGTCACTTTGCCTTGCAAACAGAACCCCTGGCTTGCTGAAGGGCGACTGTTACTGCTCTCCCTAGTTTCAAGGTTTTAATATTTTGAAATGATCATCAAATGGAAGTTTCTGCCTTGGTCCCTCAGTCTGAACCCAATCATTCCCAGCCCTATTTCTTTCCCTCTTTTTATTGTAACTTGTTGCTCAGGGAAGTCTCTGGAGAATAATATCTGCTGTAACAATTGCTCTATTGTTTCCTTGCCTTCAACTATACCCCTTAATTAGAGTTAGTTTGGAAGACATCACATTGTTGCTCTTTCCAATGCAACTTGATCATTTTTTTCCTCTTTAAAAATGAAACAAACAATAACAACATAAGCTAAGCCCTCCACCATACCCCTCCTTCCAGGTCCACGAACTGTGTGATAACTTCTGCCACCGGTACATTAGCTGTTTGAAGGGGAAAATGCCCATCGATCTGGTCATTGATGAAAGGGACGGCAGCTCCAAGTCAGATCACGAAGAACTTTCAGGCTCCTCCACCAACCTCGCTGACCATGTAAGTCTGCCAGCCTTTGGCAATGTTTTTAAAGCCACTAGGTAAAACACTTTTTTAAAAAACTGGTTTTAACATCCAGTTCTGATTTAGTTTTCTGCTTTGATGATTCGGTTTCTTTGGGAGCTTTCTTCTACTTTCCTCAATACCTGCATCATACTTTTCTTCACCTCCTTTTCCTTGAACCTCTCCTTATTTATACTGACACCTCCTGATTTATACTGAAAAAAAGAAAAGAAAAGGAAAAGGAACAGAAAACCAGGGAATTGATAGAATGATTTGTTCTCTTAATGTGTGAAGTTTCCTGGATTTGGTGACTTGAGTGTTGGCAAATTCTTTCTTTTGATACGATGTCTGCTGTCTTTTTCTGTTTTTTTAACTCTGTATACATGAATCAGTGCAGCAGGGACAGACAGAAGCAAGAGGGCTGGACAGGACCTGGAGGGGGCGGGTGGCTGAAGGAGAACTGGGAGCAAGGGCTGATTTCCCCGCCTCTCCTAGACATGAAAGTCCTGAAAATTATTGGCAATCTTGCATTGCATTAGAACTAAAAGAAGCAGTGAATGAACACATTACAATTCTCAGGGCTTCTGCTCTATAGAAACTTATTGTCAGAATATGGACTTATTGCCAAGTGCCTGGAGCATCTTCATAATAAAAAGACAGTAACCTTGATGAACCAATTATTAACAATGTATTACAGGAAGCTGAAGGGAATTATCATTGAGTAACCGTAGGTTAGTGGTTGAATTTTAACACTTTAACAGTTGGTAAACGAGGACGTTGACTATAGGAAGGAATGCCTATGTATGTCAAGCCAGGAGAGGAGATTTCTTTCTATTCTCTCTGTTTTTAATCCTATTTTGGAACTGATCTAGTGAGTCTGATGCTTAAAAAAAAGCATATGTAGTGAGACTGAAATTTGAAAAAGAAGCAAAGAGAAGAAAGATTGCAGCTGGTCGGAAAGGCAGCAGTGTCGAGGTTAAAGAGTGGGTGTGAACAGCAGTTTATTTATAGGACTCAAGCCTGGGGGTGGGGGACAGGGTGTCTATACATTGAGTTGAACTCACAACCCAAATGATAAAGGCTGTAGTCTGATAACTTTGTGTCTGAAATATTAATGTAACAGGCTGTGTGAGTTAAACAGGCACTGAATCTTGAAGGCAGTTTGTAAAACAGCCCCCATGCCTGAATGTTAAGAGTAATGAATTGAGATGCTTTGAGAATAAACTTTCTGTGAGATTTTCCTTTCCTGCCACCAACAGTTTTGAAAATATGCAGGTATTGATTTTAATAATTAACCTTTGCACTGTATGAGAAACCAGCCTGAGAATACAAGTTTAACAAAAAGGAAAGAAAAGAAAACCTCAGTGGGGGCATCCAGTTGAGAGACTGAATAAATACTTTGGCGTTAAAGACTCCTACACCTGTCTTTTCCTTACCTGTTTTCAGCTCTGTGGGAGACATGGTGTGGGGTACTTTTGTGTACTGAGTGTATTAAATGGAGTCTAAAGGGCAGCAGCAGCAGCAGCGATGGAAAGTTTATTTGTTTCTCTGTGACTTTACACTGTATATGTTTGTGGTCCACAAGGCATGGCACTATCTCAGAAATATTTATTTTGGTTATTTTTTAATTTGTTGATGTTTGTGCTTTCTGTTTCTAAATTCATGTGCATTTATATTATCGGAGGAATAGGGAGAGGTCTGTGTACACCGTGTGTGGAGTGAGAGGTTCACAGTGTCTTGTCTTATGTTATTTCTGGGGATCCCAACTACTTGGTTTTCTAGAATGGTTTCTTGGCAACTGTTTCTCCAGTGGACACGTGGAACTAAAGTATGCTGATGTTTATGTAGACGAGATAAGATAAACTAGGCTGTTTTGTATATTGGCTCGAAGACAATACAAATTTATGGAGCTATTGTAATATTTAAATATACACTTAAAGAATTGTACTTAGGAGAATACTGCTTTAATAATTTAACAATCATCATCTTTGGATGAAAGAACCAACTCTGTCATGTGTTGCTCCCCTTTCTAGCCCCCAATCAAGTAAATATGACAACTGATTTATTTTGAACCCACGAGGGCTTGCCACCTCATTGGGCGTCATAATTTAAAGCCTTTTATTTCCTAGAGATCTGAACTATAACACTTTTACTTTAGCCCCCTGCTATTTGTTTTGAAATGAAGCAATAATTTGTTCCACCAGCCCACCAAGTGGGAAATAGAGAAGCTTGCTCCTGTTCTGTGCAGAGTGAGACACTCCTTGGAGGGCTCTCTGCAGTGCTGATACCTCGGTAGATAGGTGTATTGATTGCGTTCATTTCCAGGCCTCCTCCTTCAACTGTACAAAGCGAATCCTCTTATCCTTCTCGGCCTTTCCAACAAAGTCACCCTCCCTCCCACCCCCCCAGCCACAAAACAGTGAAAACAGCCCTGAATCACTACCGGAAAAGTGATGCGCGTGGGACACTTTCAGCATGTAAATCTGTCCAATTTGAGTCTTCAGGTTTATTTTTTCATTTGCTTTGATATGCATATTTAATACATCGCCCCAGGCTGGAGCTCCTTTGGTGCATGCTGGTGCCGGGTGATGATGAACCGGTTCAGAAGGACCCAGATAGCATGTTGCTTTCTCTGTTTTATCTGTTGGCCCACTATTCTGATCTACTGAGCTTCCTCGTGGTTTTATTTGCACATGAAATGCTGAGAGCATTTCAACTTATTGGCTATGAATAATGACAGCTAAAAAAGAAATGTAGTTTAATTTGTTGTGTGCCAAGGTTTCTCTTGTGGAGGTGACAGTTTGTGACAGCTGTTTGACACCCCCAAAACACATACACCTCTATCCTTATTAAATGGTATCAAGCTACGTTGCGTGTGTGTGTGTGTGTGTGTGTGTGTGTGTGTGTGTGTAAGGAAAGAGCAGGCGAGGAGAGAGAATAAGCATGAAATTTGGTGTATAGGGACGCAGAGAGAAGCGTCAAAGAGAAAATATTAAGTACCAGATAGTTTTTGATTTTCTTTTTAAGAACTTGAAGATATAAATGAACAGAAGTAACAGGTACAAATAAATGCAAAACAAGTGTTACCAGTAGACTTTTATGAATAGATTTTATATACTGTTCAGTGGAAAATCATGCTGATTTCACATTCCATAATGTCATGTGAATATTCCAGTATAAATAATTGCATTAAAGAGGAAAACCGCGATAGTCTTACCTTCCATTTCTTAGAGTCAGTGAAGATCCTTGATTTGCACATTTATTATTAACATATATGATGTGCATAATGATAAGAGGAAGTTTGGAATTAATCAGAAAACAAAGTGTATATGATATTGCTTACTATTTTCTCGGGCTCAGTAAATTCATATTGAATGCATTTAAAAATATAATATGCATTATCTTATACTCTTCCTGTAATACAAGGATAATAGTTACAGGTAAAAAATGACTATCCCAGTATTCTTTAGAACAGTGGGGAGAAAAAGGACACGGAGTAAAGGAAATGGAGCTCTTTTTCAGCTGCAGTTCATGTCAGGTTTTTGAGACATTCAAATTTATCATGTTTAAAATAAACATGCCAAGGAAGCAATTAAAAAAAAAAACTTCAATTTAAAAACTATTTTGAAGAAATCATGCTTTTTCTGTTCTGTAGTCTCTGAAAAACAGGTGGTATCTGCATTCTATTTTATGTCATTGTAAATTAGGTCATTAAATCTAGTGCAGACAAATGAGTTATAATTTCATATTTATATGTAAAAATATTACATATCTTCAGATCGCATTTAGACAAATGAAATATTTTGGTTAAAATACATTATCTAAGCCAATCATTACTTGATTGAAGTGCATACAGTTATATGATTATGCCATTAATCCTGGTTAATAGTCATAATACGCTACATTTTATTTTTAAAAAAGAATTAAGTAGCAGGAAGAAAATATAATTACATTTATTAATAGTTAATGACAGGTGACTTAAAATTGACTGGCTCTGATAACATCACTAATAAACAGTTTATTTTAACTCGTATGCTATAATTTAAATAAAGACATGCCGATGTTTTCTTTTGTGACTTTGGCTATGCCAAGTTTATTTATGTCTACACAATTTTTAAAGTGCGTTATGTCAGAAGGGACTCTTAAGAATTTTATTTCTGACAGAGTCCTGCAGACACATTTTAGTATTACCTGAAAAATTAGAAGTGAGTGGTGGTGTGGAGAAGTTGTAGGTGTAAGTGGTTGGTCTCTAGAAGATCAAGAGAGAATAATGAGGTTTGATACTAATGTTAATAATGTGAACGAGTGATTTTCCCCGTTAGTTTCGTGTGTTGCAGTGTAAGATTAGATGTCACGGTGTGTTACCCACAGCCTCTGGGGGCCCTTCCTCTTCGCCAATTCAGGGAGACGTGCAGGGCAAAAGGCAGGGCTTTTTGTTTTGTGCTACATAGGTTCGGGCTATTGATAACTTTTCTATTAATTTCTGATCAAGAATAATTACACTATTTAAATCATTTAGGTTGTGTAGTTGGAATGTTTTCAATGTAACTGATGAAATAAAATTAAAGATAGATATACGTGTTAACCACATAGTCATTCAGCATCAGATAAAAAATATAGTATTACTTGAATTTATTTTCTTATTTATTTTTACACTGACTGTTCTAAGACTATCCCAACACAGTTCAAAATTAGGCAATACACTAAGAGTCCATTTCTATCTTCTCTGAAAGTTCCCCATCAAATGGGGAAATTCACCACTCTTTTGAGAGCTCCTCACATATTAATTCCCAGAGCTTAATAAAAAGGTGGGAGTGGGGAGATGAGGGGAAGACCCCAGCTCTATTTACTTCTTAAAGAGTGAGACCAGATTCTGAAAGCACATGCAGGTCTCCTGGGTTCTAATGTCAACTTTAGAATAATGACCTTGAAATTCCAACATTTATTCAAACCATACAATTTATACTGTTAACTTTTGTATACTCAAATACCCAGGATACAAATTTTCTTCTGTTTTTAAAAATATTTTAATTAGGAATTAAACGATCATAAAGTCATAGGAGATAAGTGACTTAATATTAATTATGTGTATTGATACAAATACATCTTCCTTTGTTGTGTTAATATATCGGGTTGCTTGTTGTGTAAATGTATCAGTTGTGCTTGCCTCCTTTCCTGATTAAAATATCTTCACATTTATTATTACTCTACCTGTGGTCACATATCCTGAATTACTTTACTGTGTTTTTCAAGTTCACATATAATTACTATATTCACTTGATGTTATATAGTAGTGTGGGTTCTAGAAAAATCAAATGGTTACTTTGACAGTAATTTTAATAACACAAGAAAAGGGAGTGAGCATCTTGTATCATTTCTTAATTTTAAAGAGATAAAGAAAGTGAGCCTGAAGGAGCTATAGTGCATCGCTTGCTGTGAATCACATGGCCCCTTGACACTCAGCGCCCAGCAGTGCTAATACGGCTTCCTGTGTCTTCTCTACTGCACCCATTGAGTCATCTTTCTAGCTGGAGTCTCAAATGAGACTCAGATTACCTTAGAACTTGTCTGTGGTGTGGCCTTCTCTTTTCTCTTTGAAGCCTAAGATGTTTCATTTCCCCACTCCGTTTTGTGTTTATTTAGAAACCCTCACACATTTTACCCCAGCGACCACATGGAAGAACCATATACTGTATAGAATCATTGAAAAAGGGAAATAACCACCAATTTGCCAGGACTTGTCAAGGAATATCCCATAGGCAGGCCCCTCACAGAAATGCCACTCTGGTTTAAAATATTATAGTCCCACCATATCTGCAGCCTCAACAAAAGAGGGGCACGTATGATTTACTTCCTCCACCCAGAGACTCTTGTCCTCTCTGTGTGCTCTTTCCTAGATTTAGCAAAATTCAATGATGGTGCTAAATCAATTCTTTTTTAACTTCCAAGGGAGAAAACACTGGCAGGATTGTGTTTTCCAGGGAAAGCTGTGTGTAAATGAGAAACAGAGGAGAGCAGCAGAGCGCTCTCCTGTGGCCCTGCTGCTACAAGCTCGGCCCATATTGTCTCCTGCTTTTATATTAATTACAACTTGCATTATCAGCTGTGAGTCTGTAGCCCAGCAAATAGAAAATACTGCCCCTAGAGACCAAGCTTCTTGTATCTATTTTCCATCTCTTTCTATTGTGTTCCACTCAGTATTCACTGGTTTTCTCCTGGTAACACTGCTCTTTAACGCAATTACATAATAGCAAGAAGAGGACCATATTTGACTCCCAATTATTAAAGCCACTGGGAATAGAAGCATTTTTCCTCCTTGCCCTGGGGTGTCTTTCTGATACCTTTGACTGGAAAACAGGACATATATTGTGGAATGCACATACCTGAATACACAGCCACACTCTTATACAGAGAGAGCCTTTCTCTTTATTTTTCTACATAAGTCATGTGTTTTTACACTCTTTGTATGCCACTTTGGTCTCTGGATTCACTAAAGTTCAGCACATAATTTGGCAGTAATCCAGGCCATTCCTCTTGAAGGATGTAGCTTGGAAAGTATCTGGGAGGCAAAAATAAGACAGGAGTTACGATACAAACAAATATTTCAATTTAAGGAAAAAAAGAAAGAATAGCATTATGAGTAATGTGCAATGTTACCCAGAGAGATTACAAATTTTTGTGACCAAAGACGACAAACTTTTTATAGACCGGATTGTCATTATGCATCTTTGTGTGTATATCACCATGTATGTGTAGCTGAAAATGCACAACTTGGAATAAGTAGCTCCTCAGTCTGAAAGCCCACGGGATCTCTATGTGCTTCCTTCTCCCAGATTATATGACTGTCATGTGGTGGTCCTTCCTTCAGACAGACACTGTGGACAGAGGCGTGATACTTTTTCAAGAGAGCAATATTGAAGGGTTAGGAGAAGAGGAAGGAGAGAGAGGACGGTAGGTTAGATAATCAGCTGTGGTTGAGAAAATTTGGGAACTGAGCTAAAAACTGAAGATTCCAATTTGGTGGAACCCGTCTTCAGATAATACTTGGTATATGTGGCTTATTTCTCTCCCCTTTTGTTTAGAAAAACACCTCCAACAGCAACAAAAAAATTATTGAAAGAAATACACTGAATTACAAATGAATGAGTTTTGACTTTAAAACTTAGTTGGCAAAGTTTGGCTGATAAGGACAAACTAGTGGACTCAGCTTGCAGGAAGTCCCGCATGAATCCTTGGAATCTCTGCAGTGCTAAACAGAAAGATTTGCCCTAGCTTCATTTGAACGATTATATAATAGCTATTGGATGACATTTGCCTTAAAACATAGTTGAGGTGTTACTGGTTAATTTTTTTAATTTTCATGAGGGGTGAGGCGCTTTTATAGCAGCCAGCTTGATAAAAAGCCTGCAGTGCATAAAATTAACATCGCTTGCCATGTACACTGAAAAGTTTAGCTGAGGTGAATGTGTTCAGCTACTGCATTTTCGAAAAGAAGGCTTTACCCAGGCCCTTGCAGGACTAAACTCATACCACGCTGTTATTTCATTTTTTCTCTTCCAGTTCTTCTAGCTCTTTATCTAATGACCATCCAGAAAACAACTCATTTGAAGAGATTGCAAAGTTGGAGAGCCCCCTGTATTTTTGTTTACCTTTAACTTGAAACTGTGGGAGTGGTTTCTAACTTGGATAAAAAAGAGAGCTCACAAGAATGACTTCCTTTTAACACTGGCAATGGAGAACTTGGTTGTTACTCTTCCCAGTTTCATTCACTAATCTACTTTCTCCAACATATCTTTCTTTTAGAGACCTATACCTATGCGCACTTGTGCTCATGAAACTTCTCTTCAGCATTTTCATGTTGAAGCAGTGGCTTGCCTGATGGCAGGGTCAGGAACATTATTTGATATAGACATTATTAATCCATAAAATTCTGAATCATTTCATCATCTGTCAAAACTTCCAAATACTCATTTACAATCAGTTTGTAGCAGATCTGCAGTGGGAGATTTTTCTTTTGTTGTTGTTCCAAATGAGAGTATTTCCTTATCTTGTGTCACCTAGGTTTCTGGTTTTATTTTGGTAATGTTTTATGTGCTGTATATACATTATAAAATTGTGGTTGAGAAAAATGAGAGACTGATTTTTTTTATATTTTAAAGAGAAAAAATTTCAAAACAGTATCATAGGAGGGTAACAATGGTTAATACATTGTATATTGTTATCTTTAAATTAGTTACTCAGAGTGTAAAATATAGGGTTTTAATTGTCCAAACAACATTGGCAGAATTCTTTCTTTTCAATGAACTAAGAGAACTTAGTTCAATGAACTAAGTAGTTTAACTCCCTTGTATGTGCATGTGTGTATACATACACATCTATATTGTGTGTGTGTGTGTGTACATATATAAATCTATATTTGTTTGCTTTTCCCTTCATTCTTTTCTTCTTTCCACAATCCAGTTTCTCTTTCCTTTTGGGGCTGAGTTTTCTTTATAAACTACACATAGTGGTGATATGGCAAGACAGCTTTTAGAAGAGCATGAGGTTTGCATGTTACCGATCTCTGAATCCTTAATTAACAGTTGTAGTTAAGAGCAATGGTGTATTTTGAAAGACTGATTTTTTAGAAAAGTTTTTGCCTCTGCCCTTGGTCCACTCGATGAATTTACCTGCCGCTAGGTCTGTGAGCTCAGTGGAAGTGTGTGGCACACAGGTGCCAAGTGTGCAGTGTGGGCCTCAAGGCTGCTGGGTCTCGTGTGCACTCTGTTTCTGCCAGAGGAAATTCCATCTCTTGCCTGCCTTCATGTGGTGCTGATAAAGTCCTTCCTGTACATTAGAATTCCTGTTTTCCTTTAAGCAACAGCAGGGTATTAGAAATGATCAGGAAAGGGGAGGAGGAACAGGAGAAGAATATACTCAGCAAAGTAGCCTGAGCTATATTACTTTGCCTTTGCATGTCTTTGGAAACAAATAGTGCTTCCAGAAAAATGACAGCTCAGTCATTTTGAGCTTCCTTGAAGCTCAAGTGAAAGTTCTGTTTCACTTCCTAGATGGCAAATAGCTCATATTTGTTCATTTTAAAAATTATCATTTGTGCAAATTAGTCAGACCATTAATAATGTATTAGGTACTGATGCAGTGATTCATATCATTACATCTGTTGGTTACATAATCTGTCACTTGGTCACAGTTTTGAGAGATTATGCAGATTATTTTAGGGCAGTGCATTTGACAGATGTGTAGGGCTGTTCTGTACAGTCTTAAGCCTGTGATTTTTTTTTTAAGGGAGTTACTGGGTTTTGTAGATGTCAATGTTCTGAAGTATTTATTACTCGAAAGCATTGGGATCTATTCTGGGAAACGTGTTCCCTCAATAAGATCACGGAAGTAAAAAGATAGCTTTAACTTTCAGTTAATTTATTCTTACTTTAAGAGTTAATTTTATCGCGGTGTAAATTTCGTTAGTTTCAGCAGATGTGTGCGCTGATGTGCCCATCAGGTGCTTCCGCACCTGTCCTGCTGTTGTGCGCTTCTTACTAAAAGGACAACACCCCCAAACACGGCGTGCATGTATACCCTGTTCCACAAATACTAATGTATACACGTGTTTTTTTGTCTCCCTTTGCACTTCTCCTCTGGGTTCCTCATTTATGACTGAAATGGTAATTGTGGACCAATTCTTTGGCATCCTGACATCAGAACCCTTCATCATGGCGAGATCACGACGATGCAACATCAACCCACTCAGCAGGCACCCCAGGACCCTCCAGTGGGGGCCATGCGTCCCAGAGTGGAGACAACAGCAGTGAGCAAGGTAAAAGGTCAAGAACTGTCCTTGTGCGAAGTCGGCATGACCACAATAATTTGAGTCTTCTGTGATATCAGTACCTCTGCCTGTTTGTAAGCAGGAGAGTGACAGGTTAAAGAGTACAGTCAGCTATTATTTAGGGTGACTGTGTCTTCTCTGCTTTGCTTATTTTGATGATTAAAAAAAAAACTCAGAGTGAGCTCTCCACTCTTTAAGTAGGCATCACAATAACGGTTGATTAGTTTTGCCAATTTTCTTTTAAACAAATTTGGTTATTTACACTTTACTCTGGTATATATAAATAAATGAAAGAGCAGACCTATTTTACTGCTGTAGTTCAGTAATTTGAATTATACAATAAACAGGATATTTTGCTATAAGAATTCTCCTCTGTAATCAGACACTTATGCCTCCAAATCACGTCGGACCCAAAAATCTGTTCTCATTCGCTCCAGAAATATTGGGAGAATTTTATATGGAATCTTAACTTGAGAAAGTGGATTTTGAAATTCTTAGGAGGTTATTTGTCCCTCTTTCCATTTAGCTGACATGATGACTTGTCACAATTTCTAAAAATCAGAATAATCAGAGGGCAAGGAGAATGTCAACTGCAGGTATCAAGGAAACCTTGGGCAACTTAGAATAAATTTTACCATTTTAAACTCACCTGTTTCACAGATAGCGATTATGCATTGGTAGGGATGACTTTCTGAGACTAAAATGATAATTTAAAGGAAGATGCATTATTGAGTGTGTGCCAGGAAAGTGTATAGATTTTACTTTTTAATATTTTACATTAGATGGTGTCTGTTCTCCTAGGTCTATTTCATCTCTATTATGACTGTGTTTATAGCTACAATATTTAAGCATTAGATGGCCTTCCAAGTAGAGGACAGTTTAACAGCTTAAGCTGTAGTTATATATGCCATTTAAAAGGGGATGGTTGATGTAGGGTAAATGTCTTCCCTCCTCCAAGTTTCTGGCCAGAGGCTTAGACTCCTGAGTTCTAGAAAAATCTAAGAAAATGTCCTTTCTAGGATGCAATTCACTTGCAAATGAGTCCAAATCAGAATCTACCTTTTACCAAGATGGAGCTGGCACAGAGATGAATCCTATCAGATGGCACACTGGAAGAATTTGTGAGTTGTATGTTTTTAGGTTTTATATATGACTTACATTATACCAATCAGACTGTGTATAAAGTAGAAACTAAATTATAAGGAATTTTTGAAAGTAGCTTGCAGAGATTTCAGTCTGCAGTGCAATGAGTTGGCCGTGGTTCCACGTCACGGTGGACTTCTCAGTGGGGTTAGATCCAAAGAGCCTTCAGTCCCTCCCTCGTCCCACTGCCCCCAAAGGGAAGCAGCAGAGAGGGTGAATGTGTGTATTATAAAAACGAAACACCCTAAACATTGTATGAAAGCGGGGGAAAGGAGGCGCTGACTGAACGGTCTAATGAGGCTATCTTCCCAGGACTTCTTGTGTATGAGGCTTACTGTGACCTTTCACTTTGCTCAGGAGCCTGGTGCTTCATTTTTCACATTCTTGCAATTACGTTAACGCTTCAAGCATTTCTGACTCCAAGTCAGCGAGCAACACCAGGCATAACTCAACACTGAGTTTTTCTCCTCTCTGCAGATTCATTAACAGGTCACCAAGGTCCCAACTGAAATTTAAAACTGACTGGTTCTGTTGGGTTAGTTGAGTTATGGGTTAGTAGGCATGGTAGGAGGAAGACTAAGGAAGAGAGAGGTGGGGGAGACAGACCTGACCCTGGGATTTGGAGCGGGGAGGAGTGAAAGCAGCAGGCAGAGCGTGAAGTTTTTTAATTTTAATTACCTAGTGCTGCGCTGTTTTGTTTTTTGATCAGGAAAGAGAAGAGCTTTGAAACTCTTACACGGAGTGGGCACAGCACACACAAACCCTGTGCTGTGGGCAGCCTCACCCACTTATCCCATGTTGAAGGATTTGATCCCTGGAGGATTTTGTTCCTCTAGTCATATCTCGATAGGATTAAAGAGTGGACATGGAAGCTTATTTGTGTGAGCGCTAGGAAGTCAGTCATTCTACTGTGTGAAAGCTTGAGAGAGTGACCAAAAACAGTTAGAAGTCCTGTCACGTGGAGATTGTTTAGCCATAGGGGACAACACCCTACCTGGCTTAAGGTATCTGTCCGTGGTAAAAACTCCTGTTCAGGTATATTTTGGTTTTTAACAGCAGACTAAATTTTGAAGGCCAGACTTGCTTGTATTTTGCCACACTAGTGCCCAGATTAGCTTTTTAAACATGTTTTTAAGATATTTTGATATTTTATTCCACCACATTGTCCAGAGTAGCTTTCAGTGGGAAAGATTAACTATCTGCTTTAGGGCAAAGTCAACAGAGATATCGACTGAAATCACATATGCTTATCATAGGTTAAATCTTAGGGTTGGTGTGGAAAGGAAAACACAGGAGGGAAATTTATATTCTTTGTATAAAATATATAATAATAATTCATTAGGAACCAAGTTTTCAGTTAGAAAAGAGTTTTCCTGCTTATTCAGAATTTATTAGCACAACAGGCATATGGAAAACTGTAAAATGATTCAGTTTCAAAACAAATTATAAACAGAAAAAATAGGGATGAATTGTACAAATACAATGTTTTCCTACACATTTTAAATTAAACTTTAATAGCCATATGCTATAAAACAATACATGCATTTATGTTGCTTTATAATTTTTGTGAACATTTTCACTATAGTGATTTATACAAATCTTTACTTTGGAACCTAAAAATATCTCCTTTTATGACCTAATAGTGAAAGACCTACAGCTATACAGGTGAAAGGTCACCTTTTCCTCCTTAGTGTTTGTGCAAGAAACTGAGAGAAGAAAACAAATTTTTAAAGTATTGTAAGAAATCAACTTGGTAAAATGCAAAACCTTCCTTTACTGTGTCTTTCCAACAGCACATGCCTAGTGGTAAACTATATAAATATGAACCAGACTTTTCATTCACTCTGATTTCTCTTGCTAAAAGCAGCCAAAGAGAGGGCGTTTGTCTTGTTTGTCACATTCGAATGAGGAAGGAAATCTGGTTTCTCAAGGATAGAATTAGGGTGCAGACTCAGGGCTCTGGGGAAGTCACTGGCCCTCTTTGTGTCTGGCTTCCCATCAGTAAAATGGGGCTTGATAAAAGGCTTGGGGTCCCTAATTCTGTACCTGCTGAGTCAAAAGCTGCTTTGTATTTCATTGTGTATTTTGCCAGAGCAGACTGGGGAGCAGTCTTCTTGTTCCTAGAGCATTTTTGAGAGCCTTAGATGAAAGGCACAATATATGTACAAAGTATTATTATTATTGATGGGTTTGTGTAACTCCCATTAACGCTGATGGGAGTTACGCATGTGAATTGGCAAGAGAATAGACCCCTCAGTGTTTAGAGCACATGAAATTTACATTTTTTCCACTGCTGTAATTGAGATGTTGACAAATTGGAGAATATTGATGAGCCTTTGTTTTAAGTATTTCGTGCCAAGTTTGTTTTATTTTTCCTGGTTTGAACAATGGTATGGGTTCAGCAGCAATGAATAAAAAGGGTAGAGTAAAGATAACTTTGTATTTCAATATTTTGATGTGCCAATATGAAATAAATTGTCTTAGGCAAATGGAATATGCTGTTTTAATCATTAGCTATGCATGAAAGAAAAATTGATGTTGACATCTTTGCTGTAAAATCGTTGTAATGGGGCTTTCCTTACAATTCATTTTTGTAAAATTCATTTTGTACATTTTGCAGCAATTGAACAATCCCTGCACTGTGAATAGGCAGGATTCCCAGAAATACCGAGACAGTTGGCCCAGTAACTGCTGAGCTCACACTGCATACACCACACACGTTAACCATACTGTTGCCAGACGCAGTTTAACCTAAATGCAGTAGCACTCTAGCATCTCTGTATCTCTAATCCTTCGGAAGCTGAGCTGCAGAACTAGCATGTTTCCCTCCTGCTCTGCTACAAAACCCTCCCATTGCTTCTCCCTTGATCATCCAGGCAATGGGCCTACAATTCCATAGCTGGACATTGAGTTATGACATAATTCTTTGGTAATAAACATGATATGGAAACCTACAACTGTCCCCTTAAAAGTGAATGTCAGTGCTTACAGAAAAGCAGGCATCTAAGATACCGTTACACTTTGGAGCTTATAATACATGTAATGTTATAAAGTAGTATCTTCCCTCACTACAAAATCACAGCTACATCTTTAAAGGTAGAAGGAAGAAAAAGCCCTCAAACCCACTTACTGTGTGGGTCCTGAGTATGTTCTACTGGGATTTCTTATTCGGTCTAGGAAAACTCTTGTCAATGGAATGTTTTCATAGTACAGCAATCTCTTTAAAATAACCCTAAATACAATATGACAGATGCCATCTGGCATAATCTTTTGCTAGTTGCTTTTAACTTTTATTTTTCCTAGAGCTAAGTTCATCCCAAACTGGTCACTTACTGTTATGATAAATACAATGACATTTCTTTATCTTCCTGTCCTCCTAATTATATCAAAATTTTTCCTGAGACTATAATTGATAATATAACATGGCCACAGAAGAAGTTGCTGTAGATGGAATATTAATACTGCATTTTCTTTTTCTCCCTATCAAAGAAAATTCTTTAAAAATACTATCTTTAACTGTCAGCAAACTCTCAAATAATTTCTTTTGATTTTCTTAGGACTTTTTAGAATAGTAACTATTAGAAATAAAATTATGCTTTTCTAATAAATAAATACTCTGGAAGCATGTAATGGTGCCCATAAATGCTTAAAAGCTTTCTATAATTGCTGTTAATTTTGAGTAATTTCTTCCTGTATGTATCAACATACTTGAAAAATCCAGAGTTGGGATTTCTAGATTTTTTTTTAACTTAGTCATGGAAAGGGATGTCTCCTGATGCCAGTTAGAGTTTAATTTAGAGTAGTAATTAAACTTGAATACAACCTCATAAACAAAAGATAAACAATAAACCAGCCACGTTCCCTGCTGTTTCATGGCTTTCTTTCCCAGATGTTTTAGCCTGATAATTTTTACACAGTGAACTACCTCACATGGAGTTTTGTGCATAGAGGTAAAAATGAAGGGTTTTTTTCCCCCTCATATTTTGGGGTGTAATCATTTTCCCTCCAAAAATCAAAATACAGAGCATTTTGCACTACTTCAATTTTTAAAAATTGTAATAAAATAATACAGATGTGCTTTAGTGATAACTGCATTTCTTTTTCTTAGGAATCATTTGCTGTTTTCCTTTGAAACTATTCTGCTTGCAAATATGTTTCATACTTCTTAGTAGGAGAGGGACATATTTTTATATAAGCAAAATCTAAATAATAAGTCAGAAGATGACATGCTCCACAATGTGAACTTTGCTTTCTACCTTCCTTCCCACCCCCTACCCCCATGCATATCCGCCTCTACCAGTGGTCCTTTGGGCCTGGCTCTTCCTTGAGCTACAGGGGTCTCTCTGTCCAGTGCTGGGTCTTGCCGATGTCAGCCATGATCTTACTAATTGCCAGGTACCAGTCGACCGCTCAGTGCAGAAGCCATGTTATTTTCACTGGGTGGGGTAATTACTGAAAGCTGAGAATAGCTGCACTAAAGACAGAGGGATACTTTCATGATCCCATTAGCATAAGAGTGGGTAAATTATTCATGCCAAGTGAGGGTTCTGTGGGGAAAAGTATAGTTAATGCACATAGTTTTTAAATGTATCCCTTTCTGCTCTGAGACTAAATTCTTGTTGGAATCAGTTCTCAGACATTTACGGGAAAGCTCTGGTGACGTGTTAGATGCAGTTCATCTCTCTCTGTTTGCAGCCCTCTCAATAGAGACCATCTGGCAAAGATCCAAAAGGTGATTAAACAAAATGATCAGCTCTTGTTGCTGTGTTACATGTCCAATACTCTGGATTAAAAAACATGACCCGCGACAGGCGGGCACACGTCACGCGCTCCCCCTTCCCCTCCCCTCTCCGTGTAAGAATTCAGATGGTCCACAAATGTGTGTGCCATCTTTGTGTCCTTATGGCCCATAATCATGAACAGGTTGTGCAAATGGCTCTTTGTGTAGCACTGTCTGTTCCAGAAGCATAGAAGCATTTCATATTAATTGGGTCAGTCTAATATTCATATTGACATGGGGAAAATTACTAAAATTTATTCTTATAGCAGACAATGAATATGTGTGCTTTCTGCCATGAGGGAAGTGAAATCTGACAACTGGCTTGTGCAACTGATTAATTTTTCCTGAAACTGGAGAAAATCAAAGCATGAAAAACTGTCATTCTTTGAAAACAGTGCACAACCCTTCATAACTAACCAAAATGGCTTGGGTAGAGGGCTTTCGGGGAATGTGTGGAAATGAGATCTGGTGTTAAGACTATAATCAGGGATGAATTTACAGTGCCATTCAGAAGAGTCCTCCCTCCCTATAAACAAGCTGATAATCACAGAGACGCTGGCTTCCAATTAGCTTCCTCCCCTCACGTGGAGCAGTATGTTTATATGCTCTCCGTAAGCTTTGATATGTCACTTCCGAGTTGGTACATCTCACATCAAATTCAAAAGTTTAGAAATAAAATATTTTATTATGAGGAAATCCTGCTAATAAGCAAGGTAATTTTAACCAATCATTTCACGATTGAGTTAAGGTAGAAATGCCAAGATTTGTGACTAAGGGACAGATGTATCTTATCTTTGGGGGTTTGTACCAAATGCCAAGTAGAAATATAAATTGAACAAACCAGACATTGTGAGGAAGTGATTGAAGAAATATTGAGATGAAATCTTGGAATGAAATATATATGTATATTTATAACAATGCTGTGAATTGCTTACATGTCACATTTACATAAGCCTGAACTGTGATTTTATTAAGGGGCAGTTTAAAGTATGTTAGTTAAGGTACTTACAAAACAGGACTAATATTAATTAGGTTCTTCAGAGATTATGGTTGACCACTTATATTGCAGAAATTGTCTGTGACTGATAGGAGAAGATAAATTTAAGTGCAAATGTCAAGACGAAATGAAGAATAAAGGAGAAAAGGGAAAAAAATTCTGAAAAACCACTTGAAAACATCATCATTCCCTGTCAGCCACCCTTTCTGAGGGAGAGCAAAAGCATTAGGTAAGAAACAGAGGGGCACAGCACTCAAGGAGGTGAAGTGAGGTCCCCGTAGAGTCTATGCAGTGTGGCAGATGAAAGGGACACGAATAGCCTTGGGGGTCTTAAGGCATTATAGGGCAACTCATGCTCTGTTATCATGCTGATTTTTCAATTGATTTTTGGCTGAACAGTACTTGTTGAAGCCCTCCAGAGCATCAAACACAGCTTGGTGGTGCTATATGTTATAGCACACATGTTCTGTTTTTCTCTCATTGTCTTTACTTTGCCTCGGAAGAATGGTCTATAATAATACCATTTTATCCCCACCTCTTTCCCATTTCTACCCATGGAGAGTTTCTTGAAATTCTTCCTGGTTTTGTGTGTGTGTGTGTGTGTGTGTGTGTTGGGTGTGGTAGTTAGAGAAGTTTTTATTCATTTTCTCATGTTGACATCTGTTTTTAATTTGACCTTGAGAAGTATTTTTTATGTCACAGCAAACAATCATATAAACTCCTTTAATCTATTAGAACTTACCCTGGATCATCGTGAGCCATTCAGTATCTTTGTTGTGACCAGCAAGGAAGCATCTACAGCGTCTCACTGAAATCTAGCTCCTCATTAACATGATTGAGCCAATCTAGAATCCCTGCGATATGGCCTTAATACTCCTCAGCTTGCTTGAAATTGAGGACTTGAAAAAGGAAATCATGGGAAGAGAGGAAGAGAGGAAGCCTGTCTTTGCCTGTCTTCTACACGGGGAGTTGTTTCTGATGGAAATCCACTTCCTGTGAGTCTCCCACATGAAACCTTCCTGAATTGCCTAAGCATGAGGCCAGATCCATTGTTTGCATCCCTGTGGTGCTTTAACCTTGGTTACATTTTTCACATTATATCATAATTCTAGTATTTGATTCCTGGTCTCTCTCCCCCTGCTTTTCTAAGGGCAAGATAGAAAGTATCACTTATTCAACTGTCTAGCATTAGTAAGTCCTCTTTTGAATCTATACATAAAATCTACATGTTTCACTGCTCTAGTTTTGAGATGGACAGATGGATCAAAAACCTTATGCTTATTGATTCTCCAGTGGATGTGTGACTTGACATAAATGAACTATTCAGAATGTATTTATGTATCAGCCAGAATTCTATTATATCCTAAAAGGATAAAATTACTTAGTTTTACTCACATTTTGCTGTATTTTTTATTGTCTTAAATAAATCAGTAGACTATCAGCTCAAACTTGAATTTTTGGATATATATAAGTTACTAAATTTTAAATTTGCTTTGTTTTTCTTTTAATATTACTTTAAGTTATGTATATGTGGCCAGAATTTGGAGGTGGAATTTCTTTTTTATTATGTTATCTATGCAAGAATGTGTAGATGTATGCCATGACATGTAATGATAAATCTGATTAGAAAATTGCTTAATGTGGTAAATAGTTTTTTACGGTGGACTCAAGGTCATTTTGCTTCTTTAAAGTGGGATTGACCTTGGGGATATCATTATTGGTCTTTACACACAGGAAAAGGAGTCAGGAAATAATTTTTAGGCTGTATGTGATCTTATTGATTTCTCACCTGTGTCCTCCAGCTTTTTAACAATTTGCTTTGAGGCAAGTACAATTATTTTGGGGGATGGAAGGCAGAGCATGTAGTGAGTTCCTTTTCATCTGCATGAATTGCTCTCTCAGATGTTGGACTGAGAGTTGATGGACCTGGTTGCCTGGCAAAGGGCAGACTAGGAGACAAACATGGATTCCAGTTCTATTTTCCTGCTAGCGTCAGTTTCCCTGTCTGCAGAGTGAAGGAGCAGCTGCTTTGCTGTAGAAGTTGTTCTGAAGGTGATGTTAAACAAGATTCCCTGTGCTAAGGAGAATCACACAACATTGCCTGAAACCAGTAACTGTTACTTCCTTTATTTTCTTTCTCTGTCCGGTTGTGATACTAATTAGCTGTGTGTCCTTGGATGTGTCTGTTAATCTGTTCAGACGTTTGCTCACCTGTAAAATAATTAGATGATCTTTTCAATTCAAGCACCAGGACTCTAATGTTTATATTCACAGATCTTATTTTTATTTGTATACTTTATCTTTTAACATAGAGAGCAGCTACACATTTTCTCATTGGGGTGTGACAAACATTTTTATGTCCTGGATTTATAATACATAGTAAGATCATAATATGTTTTATTTCTCGTCTTTAGAGAACTCTGTGTGTGTGTGTGTGTGTGTGTGTGTGTGTGTAAGGGAGATGAAACTATGCCTTCACACTGAGCTATATCCCAACCTTTTTAAAATTTCTTATTTTGAGACAAAGTGTCACTAAATTTCCTTTGCTGGACTCTATGTTAAATTCTCCTGCCTCTGGCTCCTAGAGTGCTGGGTTTACAGGTCTATGCTGCCATTCCTAGTTTAAGAGAATAGTTTTTTTTTAATCAGTGTGGTAGGCAATAACTAGGTCTTAGAGTTTGCTTTATGAGAAGGCTAGAATGCCACAATTCAGATGTAGAACCTAAAGTGATAGTCTTACTATCAGAAGACTATGTTTGCTAAATGTGAAGGGGATTTCATAAGCAGAAGCAATTTCTCCATTATTCATTATTCAACTGGAACTCTCTGTGTTGGAATTTCTACATTTTAAAGGTGGAACAATAGATGATCACCATTACGGAAGCTTACACTCTAACCTCTCCTGAAATGTATCCCAACTCATTTCATTAATTATCAGGGTGGGGCATGTCTGTATTCCCAGCACTTTGGAGGCTGAGGCAGGAGGATTGCTATGAGTTCAAGGTCAGCCTGAACTATGTAGTAAGACCTTGTCTCAAAAAAACAAAAAATTACCAGAAGAACTTTTACTTAGGTATATGTAACTATTTAAGGGCTGTTAATTCATATAGGATATATGAATGACTACCTCTAGTCAATAGAATATTTGTTTAATGAAAACACTCCATGCTTAACTTTTCCCACAAGCCAGAGATACTATTATTGCCTCAAAACCAAGCATTCTTTTTTTTTTAAAGATTTACCGAAGTAGACTAGAGGTGTAAAATTTCATGTTTTTTCCTTTGACTAACATGTGTAACAAATATTATCCACTAAAATAAAACATTCAAAATTTCTGTGTATTAAATATGAATGATAAATCATGGATTATTGGAAACCTGTGGACTGTCCCTCAAGGTTAGCCCTTTCTAACATTGCACACAGAGAGGCTGGCGTGTGGCTCACACATCTGTCTGGACACAGGGAGTTTCCCATCTCCCAAGACGTCCTCAGTGTGTCATTTAGATTCATCACACAAAGGTCTTTTTGACCAAGGCCCTTTGGGGGATACAGATTTGGCAGGCATGGGTCCCTGCCTTCAGTAGCTTACCATCTCCCAGAACGGAGAACACACAAATAACCCGGGCATGGCAGATACTAACTCACGGGGTCACAGATCGAGGGAGGCTTGGGACGTTTAAGGGGGCAACCTGGTGTAAAGAGAACGTAAGTAAGTATCCGAAGCAGGGGGATCTGAATATTCCTCCTCACGCTGCCACTTCCAAGCAGTGGGTTCTCTGAATGTCGGCTTCGTCCCCTGTAAAATGGGAAAAATAACTATCTCCTGAAGTAATTGTTTACTGAGTACACGTTGGTTTTTTTTAAAGTCTTTTTAGAGCTAATCACAAAATATGTTCTTCATTCATTTATTAAACATATAATCGCTACCAAGCACTGGCCTAGGTTCTGGGGATAAAAAATAAGTAAAATGTGCTACCTTTCCTCACTGAGTCTATACTGTTCAGTAACTTGGAAATGGAAGCAAATAAGTGTGTATGTTTCTAATGCTAAATGTTCACATAAAGTCATAAGGTATTTCGGAAAATGAGTGATGAATGCTATCTGAAGTATTTCTGGAAAACTTCACAGAATTAGGGAGGTTTTAAAAGATGTTGGTGGCCCTCTGGGAAGTTAAGGCAGAAGATTCATGACTTGGACACCTTAGTGATTTAACAAGACCTTACCTTAAAATAAGAATAAAAATAGGTCTGAGGATGTAGCTCAGTGCAAAGGCGCTAGGTTCAATCCCCAATGTTACACAAGAAAATACTTTGGTGGCCTTCAGTGGGTATTTCTAGGTAAACAAGATATTGAGGGCGTGAGGACCAGGTGGAGTGAACAGTGTGGTGGTCCCAAGGTGTGATGCTCCTGGGGATGCAGATGGAGACTGTGGATTGTGTGAAAGAAGCGTCGTGAGTAAGAATACTGGGGAGGGAGGCAGCTAGGACTTGTGCGTGAATGTGCTTAGTTACTGTACTAGGAAGCTTATACCTAGTCCTATGCTGTACTGTTTACCAAACTTTTCTGGTGATACAACCTCCCAACAGGAATGTAAGTACCCAGTCCCTGGCATACTATGGACATCCAAAGTTAGGACTTGCATGGAAATCTCCGTGAATCTGAATTCTTAGTCTGTGTGCCAGGGAAACCCTGATATGGAAGTTGAAACCAAAGGCATTTAGGATGAAATTCAAATTTTTAAAGAGGCTTGTAGCCTCTGGAGGATACACTTGAGGGGAACAAGGTAAAATATGGAATAAGGGTTAGCAGTGCAAATGACAGATGAGGGTCCTGGCAAGGCAGTCAGTGGTGGGAGTGAGGAAGGAGAGAGCTGATGCATTGCACATGAGCAAGGGGGAAAAAGAGTCCAGAATAACACACAGACGCTTCCTTGGGGGAGGTGTCAGAGGTGTCAGATACTTTAGGTAGTTTTCTGTTTTCGTGCCATGAATTCGGAAGTATAGACGTCTTTCACCGGAAGAGGTTGCCTTTGTACATTCTTACGTTGCTGACGAGGAAATGCTTGATGCATGTTGGCCCATAGGGTGTTGATGGGCAGTGTAGTCTAATGGTTCCAGTACTGGCCTTCTTGCCTTTAAATCTTCAGATCTATTACTCGTCACAGGCAGGTCTCCTATCTTCCACTTACATCTTCAAAACAAGGCTAATCGATAAGGGCTAATTAATAGATTCCTAGAGGTAAAAATTAAATGATGGGATTCATTAGAAAATGACAGTAATGTTGTACTTAGTGCATGCTAAGTCAACATAAAAACTTTTTAAATTTAAAACTGCTTTTAAAATAGTTGAAAAGTCATGGAGATCATGATAAGAAACCTAAAGATTAAATCTCAGATTTACATCTGGGAGGAGGAAGTTACAGCCGGAAAGCGGGAAGGTCATGCTCTGCCCTGAGCCACCAGTCCACATCCCCACTTGTACTTGGAAGTAATTCTTGTCCTCTGAAGGCCCACTGTGTATTTTTTTCTTTCTTGTGACACTTAGGCTTCCCATGTGTCATACATGACTTATCTTCTGCTTGACTGTAAGATTCTTGAGGACAGTTTCTACGTTCCAGGCTTCTCCTGCCCTTCCTTGCTCTTCTTTGTGCTATGATAATGCAAAGGCCTTCAGTAATAATGATTATTTATTTGAAAGGAAGATTGGGTCCATATTGTGCAGGGCATTGAATAGCAAGCTGGGGAATTCGTGCCTGACTTGGTAGGTAATAGGGACCTATTGAAGATCTGTGAATGGGAGTAGTGACATAATCGCCTTCCTTTTGAATGCCAGTGACAAATTCTTCACTATGTCCTTCCATGGTCAAAATAGAAGGCCTGTATGCTTCCCGGCAATACTGTCTGTTTGAAAGCATGGATATTCTTTTGAGTGAAGAAGTAAATTTCTAAAAGCTGTGACATTTTCTCTGAAGTAATTTAAGCACGTAAGTTACTGTGATTCACATAGATCCCACACGTTTCGTCATTCTAGAAATTTGTATGTAAGGACACAGTTTTGTAAATTTTTATAGCATGGTAATCATTAACATGTACAAATGATTCAACAAGATGGAATAAATACATCTCTTCAGTCTTTGAAATGTTAAGGTTCCCCTGATATTTAAATATATATTATTTAAAAAACCAAACCAAACCAAACCTGTGTGGTGAGATTGAAACCTGAAACCCAGGAGGGTTTCCCCTACTATAGAAATACTCAGATTCCCCTAATTTGCCAATATGCATTTTAAGTTTGCAAAAGGTAGAGACACAGAGCTCCCCGGCCCCACTTAGCCATAGAGGGGTTTGCTTTCCCTTACAACACTGGAAAACGCTGTCCTCAATTCTGCTTCTTTCACGGAAGCACATTCCGAAAGAGTTTAATGCCCTCGGAGTCTTCTTGCATCTTGCATCTAAGAGCTGGGTCAGTGTGGGCTCGGGACTAATTTTCAGTTGTATGAAAAGCAGTTTTCTCTATGGTCAGAAGTTTCATGGACTCCAGCTATTCTTGCCCAGAATGTTGCATCCACCCAGCTCTCCTTGCAGTTATGCTTCATTGTATTCATCAGTGTGCCTTGGATAATACTCTTTGAGTGTTGGATTCAAAGTAAGTGGGTTTGATTATACCCTCATACATGGGTAAATGAGGATCCTAGAGACCTACTTCCGACGTGAGCTGAGTTAATACCTAGTTTGAAGAGTGGCATGTGATGTACTTTTCTCCTCAAAAGCAAACTTTCTCTTGTTTAATTGTCCTCGGAGTTGGAGGTTGAGTGGAAATCTGTAGAGGTGGAGAACAGAAAATAGTAGCCTTTGCTTGTTTAGGAGTGGGTGGCTTGGCCTTGTTTGCTTTAGGTGGTGAGCAATGCATGATATATGTTATCCGTTCATGGGAAATTTGGGGGAACAGAGCTGTAAAGCCCGAATCCATCTTCATCTTGTTGGCCTAGAACTCTGTCATACATTTATTATATCTACTGATGATCACACTTTCCCTGATTTTTCCTTATTGTTGGAGGATGCTGGATGAATTTCCATGTCTGGGCCATTTTGGTCACTGAGTGATTGAAAGTCTTCTGAACTTTTATGTTCTTCTCCTGAGTATTGTGTGACATAATTTTCTACTTGTGTGTGTCAACCCTTTGGGCAGTTAGAGAATTAGATGGGTTGTATCTTGTTTCTCAGACTTGAAAATCAGCAAAAAGAGGTCCTGTTTTCAGTATGGTGACACAAAGCCTGATTTTTTTGTTGTCAAGAATTTTTTTCTACAAGATTTCAAATGCTTTATAGGAATTTAGCTCCGAAAACTACAATGTTTCTAATGAATGTCCTCATTTATAGATAGGAATGTAAATGTATTTGAAGAAATATATTTTTAAAAAACTAAGTTTGGGGCTGGGGTTTAGTGCAGTGGCTTAAGCACCTGCTTGGCAAGCATAGGGTCATACGTTTAATCCCTGGTAGAAAAAAAAAAAACAAAAAAACCCCTAAATTTTACATTTTATTCAAATTTCATAGTCTTTACCTATCCTCTTTTTTCTTCTTTGTTTTTTTAGAAGCACGTTTGCAGTACATTAATGATCACATTGATCATGGGTAGTTGGTCCATGCACATAATACACCTTAATGCTGTTTTGTTCCCTGTCCTTCCCATTTCTCCCTGATCCTTTCAACTTTTGGTCCTCTTCCCCCTTGCAAAACTTTATCTTCATTTCTTCCTTCAATTCTTTTTTCTCTCCTCTGTCCCTCTCCTCCCATTCCCTCCATCTCTTGTTCCTTTTCCCAACTGAAAAAGATCTCCCCAGTCAGTTTGCAAAACAGTAGAAATGTGGGGCTGTTTCTTGGGGACACAGACTTTGATGTTTTCACATACACGAGCCACACATCCTAGTCTAGTTATCAGTCACCTAATGGATGAGAATTTTCTCTGTGGCTTCCTGTTCTAAAAGGAATTCCAGTGAATTAGTTTTTCCAGCACAAGTTGTTCTCAGGTAAGAAAAAAATTCCCAAACTGGCTAAAATAAGATTACACTGAAAAATAACGTAAAGCTTCTTTTTTATTTAGAGAAAAATAGTATTTTGACAGAGTGGTGTGTTGTTCCATATGTTGGACTTTGAAGGGAGAAAAAAAATCACAGAAACTTTCCTTTGAAGCTTGCTGGCAACCTTGGAACCTGCCGCTCAGTGACAGTGGAGAGGGAAGTTTCAGGATAGCGTCTTTCCTCATACAGAATCTCAGCTCTAGTGATAGTCCTCTCTGAATCTGTGACATTTTAATTTTTTCATTTCCAGGTGAAGTGGTTTGGCCTAGAGTGGTGTAGGGTACACTTTTTTTTTTTTTAAATAAGACCTTCTGCATAAAAATACTGGACTCTTTCTAGACACGTAGTCTGGTAATCTTTGGTTAGTTTCTGTGGTGCTTTGGAAAATAAAGGTGGATAGGAGCATTGAAAACCCCAATCTTTGGGAGGGTGGCGCCTGCCCAGTGCTTGCCCCACGGGGAGCTCTGTGAAATGCCCTCATGCTGTCAAAGTGACTGGATTTAGTTTTGATAAGTGCACATCAGTGGGATAAATTGTTGTTGAAGCTTGACAATTGGTGAACAGCTAATGATATCTATTAGCTCAGTAGATATTGTTATCATTGACTCAGGATTTAGCACCCCTAAAATTGTAGTTTGTCAAAGTATGAGTTACCAAGTCTGTGAGCACTTGTTAGCTAGAGTTGACTAGTTATAGGTTTGAGGTCATGGCTGGAGATATGTCAATCCCCTAAATTTAAGGCACTGTTTCCCATCCTTTGTAGAGAAATTATGATTTGATATTAAAATACTTATGTTTTTTCTTAAGAGCACAGAATTTGGAAACAGGCAAAGGTCTGAATGCTGGCTCCCATGCTCGTTGTGAAGTTATGTACCTTGTTTAACTTCTCTAAGCCTATTTGTCCTCATTTATAAAGTATAGATAGCCACACCTGTCTCATAAAGATGGTGTGGGAATTAAATTTGGTCATATATTTGGATCTCTAAGCACTGGGTCTGGCATACATGATACGCTTCGTGAAAGAGAAAATGATAATAATAATGATAATAGTAGTAATACTATGCATGGATCAGCAGCCACTGACTTCATTAGTTTTGGTTCTGTAGTTTAAACTTTAAGCCCACATCACTTTCTGTGCATTTCAGGATATAGTATAGTTACAAAAAGGCAGAGACAAATCAGCTCAAAAGTTCTGCTGCTCTGTTTGTCTGTTGTCCCTGAACTACAGCACAGAGACAAACAAGGCAAGGTCTGCAGGTGAAAGGCTGGGAGAAAGGGTGAGAATCCGGGAGGAGTTTGAGGTCATATTTTTTCGTTTGCTGTGTACTGGAGCTTGGTGCTGAGGCAAATTCTACCCCACTGTCTTCATTTTACGTTTCTAATTTTTACTTTGAACCTGAAGCCCAGAATGGAGTGGGGGTGAGTTTCTGAATGTAGTCTTCTGCTTAGCCATGCGCGGCCGCAGGAGTGGCATAGGGTACAGTGAGTGGCTCAGATGCTGGCCTGTGGCACTTTGGGCGGAGATCCACCCCTTGCTAGCTGTGCGTTAGATTCTTACCTTGTGCAGGAGTTTGGTGAAAGGCAAAAGGTGGCAATGTAAGCCCGGCGTGTTCTACCTACCTTTAAAAGTCAGCTGTTGTTAATGTTGTCATCTCTTTGAGCACTCGTGACCTTATCTTACATTTCTGTGCATTAAGGGTGGTGAGAGTCCCTAACTTGTCCAACTCTAACACACTCTATTAATTTTCAAACAGTATCGTGTAAAATCCAGGTCATGTCTATACAGTAATCTCTTGTGTTTAGTTTTACATTTCTAATTCTTAATGAATGTTTACAGAAACTTTCGTGTGATGACCCTAGAATTTTTCAGGTTTTCTTCCATTTTTCAGGTGAAGTGGTTTGGCCTAGCAGTGGGTCAATTGCTTGCCCAGCACCTAAGAGAAAAGGCTGTATATGTGTGTGTGTTCTTTACCTGTGAAGTGCATTTTGCAGAAAAAGATACTCAGCTCCCAAATGGTATAAAATTTAATGAAGCCAACTAGTCATCCTAAGAAAGTCATTAAAACCCCCGTGTCATCTTTCTAATCAAAAGGCTGCCACCCTTCTATTATTTCTTTATTACGACTTTTCATTTTTATTTCTTCAAGTTAAATTGTAGCCTGAGCTGTCATATGCCACTTGTTAAAGATTTTAAAACAGTGATTTATGCTTTGAAAGAGCAATTTCTTTTCTGTATTTTTTTTCATTTATATTGGTCGGATCCATAAGGTCAGTCTTTGAGTTGGAAAGGGAGAGATTAGAAATGAAACTGGCTTATTCTAAAGGTTTGGTTATCTTCTCCTGTGCTTAGAAATGGCAAAGCATGCATGAAGAGCTGAAACAGAAAATAAAGAGACTTTTTCTTCTGGGACTTTCCAAAACACTTTATTTCATAACCATCAGCTGTATATAAGTTGGTGATACTTATTTGTGTTTTAGTATTTGCTCTCTGCACCAAACATCCACTAGTTTGGGAGATAATAAGAATCTTGCTAACCAAAGGAAACTTACCACTTCCACTATCACATATCCAACTGTATCAAAAAACTAGAGCATTAGTGAATATTTCATATTGCGGATTTTTAAAAGATACTTTTGTGTGACTAAAAAGGGATTTCTCCAAGCTGTTCACTTCAATTTCCTTTTCAGTTTGCTCACCAATGCCATTTAATACCTCTACCACCCTAGAAATGCTCACTAGATGGGTCTTTAAAAATTTAGCCAAGGTGATTTCTTTTTAGCTGTGAATTGGCTCAGCGTTTTGTTTTTATCTGCCCTGAAATATTGAAGCAGTAAAATAAAACCACATTCTTTAATTGAAAGGCGCTTCTGCAATATTCAAGCCGCAGTGTCAGTCACATGTGTTGTGCAAATTCTTCAGAGATCTTGAATTACTTCAAGGCATCCATGGTATTCTGAGGAAGTTATATTTCTGCCCTACTACAAAACAGAAGAGAACCAGTCAGGCTTCCTCTTCTCTTTGGCAATATTTTTTCCCTAAAGGATTTCTTGACACTCTCTTTAGTTCTTGACTTCCAAGGTTGTTCCTGACAAATCTCCAGAGATGTGTCTCAGTGCCTAAGTAGTGTCAAAAGCATGAAGCCACATGTCCAGGTGCTGAGACCTTAGGTTTGATTGCCAGCAATTCACTGGTTGAAGTGCTTAAACTGCCACCTGCCTGAGGGCTTCCAAAATTTACATTATGCACTTTTGAAAGGGCAGGCTTTGAATTGAGATCATGTGAGTCATTCTAATTCTAGCTGATTCAATCTTGAAAAATTTCTGAGTGATATTACATCATACATGGTCAGAGGAATTAGGATTCTATTTAGGCATCACTTAAAAAATCATGTGGGATCCTATGCTCATCATTTTTCTGTGCTTTCATGAAGATCTAAAAAGAGCATGTAGTGAACATCTAGTTATTTCTAATTAAACATTTCGGTAGGAATTAGTTGCTTAAAAAATAATACTAGACAATAGATAATTTATTCCCTCTTTAGAAATTTTGTAATTGTTTGTTGAATTTTACTGACTGGATTTGTGGTTTACAGAAAAGTTAATCTTGACTTTCTTAAAACCTATAGAGTTTCGGGATTTCTTATAAGACAATAGCTTTTGATACTCCAATAAAATTTCCCATGTGTAAGTGTTCTTATACCTTATTTTGCTCAAGTTCTACGACAATGTTGATGGTGTCTATGCCATTAAAATTTTCTGTAACTGTTCAGTTTTTTGACTAATGAAAATAAAAATCAGTATGTCATTCTTCCTAGTAATAAGAAAATTTCCTAAATTTGTTTTAATTCAATACTTTTGCCTATGTAAATGTGTTTTATTGTTATTTACTATAAAGATTCCAAATAGGATTCATCATGTCTGTTTTCATTTTGTAAATGATGTAGATTTTGTTTGTTTGCAGTTGTGGGCATTTAGAGTAATACATATTTGCATTCAAAATATACTTTTATCAGACACTTAAAGTGCATTATACCCTAAATCTGCATTTCAGCATTGTTTGTTTTCAACTCAAAATAAGTAGATATATACAAAGTCTTCTTCAATTTACTAGTTTTCTACTTATTTGATATGCTGTATGGAGACACAGGTGGGTTATTTTCTCTCTTTTTTTTTAAGCTCATATTAAAATAATATTTTACTTTGATTGTGATATCATAACAAATTACAAGACCATAAGGTATGGGTTTTTTTCCCTTTGCTTTTATAAACTACTCTCCTAATGTGATATATAAACTAATTTCTTGTTGAAGAACTTTAAAGAGTGCTATCTGGAGTCTGATCATTCTCTTTCCAGACCCTAGTTCTGTTCAGTATTGCATCTTTACTGAAGCCCAAGTCTGAGTTCCTCTATTTGATTATTACCATCAGTGGGCAGAAAGAGCACTAGATTAAGGAAAGATACCTGTGTTATATATGGCCAACGATGGCCACAAAGCATTATCATTGTCACCGCTATTATTTGATGATTGCTCTGTGTCAGGTACTGTGAGGTGTCTATCCTAGTAACCTGAGGTAGGGTTTTCAATTGGGAAAACTGAGGCTAAGAAACTGGCTCTACCACAAATATCCAAAGAAGCCAAGATTCTAATTAAGGTCTGTCTGACCCAAAACCTGGGTACTAAACCTCTGCCTCATACCTTGTCTACTTGGAAGTGTCAAGTAGTATGAGATACCTGTTCTAAACCCAGAAATCTGGACTGAAAAATTCAGGTGGGTTGTGATATTTTGCCATATACCTAAACATTTCCCTAAGGTTTTTTTGATAGATCATACACTATAGCAATATTAGAGCTCAAACTCTATTCTAAAAATCTGCCGTATGAATTTGTACTTGGTATCAGGTTGTAAAGCCACCTGTAATCTTGGGAAATTACTGATAGTATATAATATTAGAGTCAAAGGTATTAGTCTCTGACAGCCCTAGAGCCTCGTTACATTTTTCTGGGATTCTTTCAAGAGCCAAATGACCAAAGTTTTCTAAAGCTATTATTTTGATGAATAGGATGATGAAGGTACAAAAGCCACTGACTCCCCAAGTTCCTGTATGTTTATCCTATACACATACGGTTAGATCTTTAAGTAGAAAATCTAATGTGTCTTAGCACAAGAGCGCTAACACAGAAGAGACTGAAGTTGTGTGTGCCAGTGTTCAGGTGAAAAGTTTCCCTTCTGCCTCTCTGAAAGTATCTTTGAGCTCTCCCCTCCCACCTGCAGTTTATATTTTTGTAACTGAAGGTCTTTATTGAGTTTTGCTGCTTATTATTGCAACTTTTGAAGGAGACACAATCTTAATTTCGTAGTCCTGCTTTGCCAATCCTATTTCTTCTCCAAAATGATAAAATTGGAATCTGTCACACTGCAATAACTCCCTGACCCCTGCCACATTTATGCTGGGCATTGAAATCACCTCAAGTGTCAGGAAGAGGAAAGATCGAATTGTCAGGTCCATGCTGTATGCAGAGAGTGTTGCACTGAAGACCAGAGAACTGAGTCACAGGTCAGAGTGGCTTTCCCTGGACACCCAGGTCCCCAGTAGGTTTCCCTTCCTTTTCCTATAACTTGTTACTCTTGAGGTGGAGCAGGAACATGTCAGGAGGCTCCTGAGACTATCAGGAACCCCACATTCTAGTCTTAGTCATGATTTCCCCTGCAATCTTAACACTATTTACTTGAAGAGATACAATACCTTGTTTTGAATTTTACCAATTCTAATGATTTTTAAAATATTTTGCTTACTTTAAACAGTTTCAAGATTTTTTTTTTATTTGAGACAGGGTCTCACTATGTAGTTCAGGCTGGCCTTGAACTCATTATGTAGTCCATGCTGGCCTCAACTGTATGGGGATCCTCCTGCCTCAGCCTCCCAAGTGTTGAGATTACACCTGGCCAAATTTTAAGATTTTTTTTTAAAGTTAGTTTTAGATGTTTTATGACTGCCCTTTTATTTAGTATAAAACATCTACATTTTAAAACTTAGGAGAAAATACGGCAATAGTTCTAGAAAGGATTTCAGAAAAGCTGGTATGACAAATCTTAGTTTCTACAACCATCTCCTCAAATGCTCAGAATTTCTACCTCCTTGTATTTATTTATTTGAGAGAGAGAGTCTCACTGTGTAGTAGAGACTGGTCTTGAACTCACTATGTAGCCCAGTTGGCCTTGAACTCATGGTGATCCTCCTGCCTCAGCCTCCCCAGTTATGGGATTTATAGGCATATGCCACTGTGCCTGGTGTTATTTTAAGATTTTTTTTAAAAAAGTGTTAAATACAAATATTGAAAGTTTCAATGCAGGTTCAAGATCCTAATGCATGACTAAACAAAGTAGACGTGCTAACTAGTTATTTCTAACTATCCTCAATGTATATTTACTGTGGCTATCTTAGCAACTAAGCTCTCTAGTCTGTAATAGTTTGGTGTTTGGTGGTTTTATCTTTAGACCTATATGTTAAAGATACATTACAGAGAGGCACAGTCATTGTTTTACATAGGATTTGATGGATTAGTCTGTTTCCTAGACAAGATGGGAATTAGTCTGTCTGCCCTGAGTACTTTCACTGTGTGCCTGTGTGACCGCCTCTTTGGGTACCTGGTAAATTTTGATGTGCTAACATGGTGTCTTTTGGGGAGTTCTCCTGGCCCCTTGGTCCCTATCTCTCAGTTGTTTTTTGGTTTTTTATTTTTTAGAGGTGGGAGAGATGCTGGGAATCAAACCCAGAGCCTTTTGCCTGCTAAGCGAGCACTTTCCCAAATGTGTGACCCTTTCCTCCACTGTTACAGTTAGGAGAATACCTAAGAAGGTCCGCTTGGTACAGTTACAGAGTGTCCGGGTGGCAGTTCTATATTCAGGTAAGGTAATAATGGGAATGAGGTTCAGATGGGAATGTTTGCAGGCATCTACCCCTATTTAAAATGACTACCTATATCGTATATTCTCTGTAGAGTGTTCTTAACTTTTTAGTTAATTTCCTTTTTTGATTGATAGGACTACAAAATCTATGATACCCTCAAAAACAGATGGTAGTTAGATTCCCACCGCTTCATTATTAGGTACCTATTTTCTTCTCAGATTTCTATGATGAGTAAAACAGGATTTTGGCCTACAAGTTGCTGTTTTCAGAGCCATTTCCTACAGTTTTTAGAACCTTACAGAATCCTTGTTTCTCTAGCTGCTCCCTAATGCGAAGCATTCTGACGAGTGGTATTAAGTTTATAAGTCTTTACAAAAAAAATCACACCCTCATTTATGTTATTCATTTATTTACTTACATTCCATGCAGATGTCCTTCAAATTTTTAAATACCAGTTTCTCCTCTTATCTAATGTTTTTCCCTGTTTGAGCATGTGTTATAATTGTTTCACCAATTTTAAGTTACCTTCCAAACACTCCAAAAAAAAAGCATAGAGGTTACAGATAGGAAAGGGATTACAGATACTGAACTTGGAAGTATGTCACGCAGTGACTTCCAGGAAGTAACACTTCAGTGTAGAACACGGGCCTAGTTTAACAGCCCATAACACTGTTTTTAGAGTACTGTAATGCCTACCCTAAGGAAAGCTTACAAAACCGGGAGGTCTTGTAAGTTTGTAGCTTATACCAGGTGAAATGATATCCATTCTTAAGAATTTCCATCTGTACCATTCCTGCTAATCCAAGCTGGCTACAGGGGAGCACATGAAAAGGAGTTTTGAAAAAAAAAAAGTATTTTTGGAAAATTTGGTAATTAAAAACTAAAAAAGTACATTTAGGAAAATATTTTGTATCTGCAAGCCTTAGTAGCTTCAAGACTTGTAGGAATGTAGATTTCATTTCTGGGATATTTAATTAAGCTTTCTAAGTAAATGAATACAACTCCATAGTTCTTAAACAAATTATCAGGGTTCTTAGTTTTTGTAGCTTAGGACAACTAGATCAAATAATTTGAAAGTATCTCTCTCTCTTTTTTTTTAAAGTTACATCTCTTAATTCTCTGCCTCCCATATGTAATTTGTCAGCCATGACTATTTTACTGTACTCTTAAATATATACTTTATAAATAGAAGCAATGTTGATAGACTTGTTTGACTCTCTTTTAGAAATAAATGACTCATTTTGGATTGCAGCTGAGAGCTTCAAGCTGCTCTAAGTAACGATTCACAACAATGAGAAAATCATTATATTACTCATCCAGGCAGCAGAAAATTAGAAAGAAAAGAAAGAAAAGAAAAATGTGAAGTTGGCTCCTTTAGTAACAGGGACCTTTTATGTATCATGTAGTGCTGAGGGTCGACTTTCTACTTGTATCAGCTGTGAACTCTGAGCAAGTGAACTTTTTACCTCCTTAATTTTGTTTTTGTGCCTCATCATAGAATATTTAGTTGCTGGTCAGCTAAATGCAACCGAATGTACATTAAGCCAAAAAGTTACCTTTATCAATGATTCTTGCAGAATACTTTTTTATTCAGATTAATTTTTCAGCTTGTAATTTCTTACTCAAAACACCTATGTTGCTTTAAAGAGGAGATTTTCCTTTTGAAAGAAATCCCCTGGAAAGGGCAGCTCAGCATCCCCTCTGGCAGGTACCTTCCCTCATACCTAAGGTGACCCAGTAGAAGTAGTGGAACCTTGACCCAAAGGGTCTCTATACAGTTTGCTGATGAGTTTGATGCTTTCTGCTGTTCTCATTGTTTGGGAATGGAAGAGGCCAGTGGGGGTGGTGGGAAGAAAACCCATTTCTAAGGCAGAAATTATTTAGACATGCAAAATTTGTTTCCCAGTGAGGAAAGAGCTTTGTTAGGAGTGACTGCCCAGATCACATGATGCAACCTTTTGACAACCAAGAGTCTGCTGGGGAGGGCTATTGGGGTGACCCTTTGACCCAGGAAGGAATGCTGTGAAGTTGGGGATGCACTCTCAGCCCCAGCCGCCAGCCAGCCAGCCCAGGAGAGAAGGGAAACAGCCCTGCTTACTGGATCACAGGATCTCACTTTATGTTAGCTCTGGATTTAGTATCAGCTGATAAAGAAACTTGAGGGAATTTCCTAAAATTCTTCCAGAACTGTACTGGCGGTCCCACTGTCTGAAATAGAATTAAAAGCAAACGGTATGAAACTGTCCTACGAATATGTATTGCTATGTTCTTCCCACTGGCTCGTAGACCAGGACCCATGTGTGTGACCTGTTTTCCTGTAGGGAATTAAGCTGGTACACATCGGCTTGGTAGCTTTAGGTGGGTATGGGCTGTGGGGGTAGAGTAAAGAGAATGAGTCCATTGCTCTAAAAGCATTCCCAGTAGCAATGATCTTCGTAGAAACAAGAATCTATTGTGTAGGGCTGTAACCTGAGGAACTCTGGGATCATGCTTGTTTTACGCACCAACATTGATCCCTGGTACATGTGACCCTTTGAAAAGGAGCCCGGTGTTGGTGATTCCTCTTATTACTAAATACCATTGTACTCATAATGGCCATTTATATATGGTTACACTCCACGCCTGTGTGGTTAATAGCTGTTCTCTAATTCGGGTGCCACCTGACCAGCCCAGGATACAGGCCTTGGCCTCCTGGTTACTCTCTTTCCCCTGTCTTCTGTCACCCCTTAATGTCCTCTGTGAAACAAACGAGGACCATCGCACTGCTGAAAAGAGGGCAGCACAAGTTCTAAGGGGCAGAGGCTGTGGAGAATCTGTGGAGGGAACCCCAAAAGCCTGGCAAAACCTTGAAGAAAATAGATTATTTTATTTTTCCCAGCTCCACCCTGTGTCTGCGTGCTTTAGCACTGATTTCCCAGCTAGCTGGATCCCAGGAGGCCCCACGGAGCCCTGCGCTGCTCAGGGAGTTGCAGCTGTGTGAAATGGGGGCAATGTAGTTTGTACGAATTGTTCTTTACCTTGGTTTGGGTTCAGCATGGCAGCTGCGCTCCGACTTTGTGTGTGACAGCACAAAGGCCAGCAAAACTGAAAAGCAAGTCAGCAAGTAGAGAGACAAAAGCAACGATCAGCTAATACAGCCCCACATGGCCTGACTAATTTATGAGAAAAAAACTGTTCTGTTCGTTGGATCGGCACTCTGAGGAGGCAGGTGGGATCGTAGGAAGTTTTCATTGACTCTCCTGAGCAACTAAGGACGCCACGAGAGATTCTTCTCAGTTTGAACTTTATCAGGGTCTACGCTTAATCAATAGAGTATTGGAAAAAGAATTAATTACTAAAGCAGAATAAAACAGCTGCATTTTAAACTAAGGATCCATCAATTCAGTAATCTTCCAGTTACAGGCCAGGTGCCGTGAGGACTTGACTCCATGTAATGAGGAACCCGGGGAGTTTCCTCATGAACAGACTGGGAATTCACATTAGCCTGCTTCAGCTATTTGTCATTAGTACAACTCATTTCTCCTCTCCTGCATTACAGCTTGTATTTTATGTACTGTGGAACTCACGAAATTCCCACATTCATGGGAGGGCGGGAGGGTGTTAAGGCGGAAATCATTGTCACCCTGAGAAAGAGTCTTAACCTAGCTCAGCCTCTTTCTTCTGGAAGCTGGGGTGGGAGTGGTTCCGAGCTGGACCCCGCTCCATTGTGCTGGGGTGGGGGTCAGGGCCCTGCCTGTAGAAGACACACTGGCTTGAACCCAGCCTGGAAATGTTTCATCTATAATTTCCATAATGGTGGATTTCAAGGAGGGCTGAGGAGGGTTATGGGAGATGAATTAGGTTTTTAGTGAGCTCATTAGGAAGCCAAACAGAGTTGAGACAGCGAGGCGGTAAGCGGGGCTGTAATCAGTTCTGCTCGCTTTGTTCTCTGCCTTCGGGACATGTTTGGAAAAACTTCTTGGTGGCGGGGGCTGCCCAGCCAGTGCTGAGCTGTGGCTGCCATCCTGGTGGCTGACTTGTTGATTTGTAAACCTCTTAATTCATTTTTTTTGTTCAATTTAATCTTTTCTTTCTGAAGGAAAATTAGTTGAATGTTAGCCCTCTTTGCACTATTCACCTCTTAAATTATGCTCATTTTGAAGAGCTTGTTATGCCTGAATAAACATGAAATGGCTTGGCATTTTCCCATCAGAGGCACACCCATTTTAACACCATGTATTTACCATTCCTGGAAATGTCTCATTAACTTCTGAAAATCTGCGAGCATGATATTTTGGGCTACTGTAACACACCTCTTGGCAGTCACAGAAGGCAGTTTGGTTAATGCCTCATAATATCCATTTTTATTCTCAACATGAAGAAAGACTCTCTATAGAAAATTGATGCAGTTTGCTCTGCTAATTTTCATGCTCATTCCAATTAATTTAACATGACCCAGATTTGCTTCCTCAGGCTCATCCTGACTAATTAGTAAAGCAACACCTAGAACAAGTTATGTTTAATAACATTGAGGAACACTAGTTGTGAGTGATTTTGATGCTAATAAAGATATTCACTGATGGGATAGATATTTTATGTCAATTATGATATGTAATTTAGAAGTTCCAGTGTTCTGGTGGGAGTATAAAAAGGCTAGCAAATATCCATGGGAGATAATAGTGTTTTTAAGACTTCCACAACACCTAAGTAATCCCTGGGACCAGTTTCTTCACTTATTTATTTACTTATTTTAGTAGAACTAGCAGAACTGTTAACTGATTCCATGGTAATGAAAGGGGTGGAGTTGTTGCGTTACAAACCTAACCCATATTTACCAGACCCAGCTTTCAGTACTTACTGAACCTTGGCGAGAAAAGAAAAGCAATTTGGCCATCAGAAAGCACATTTGTTCAAGGAGAAGGAGTGGTTTCCCCACCTCTGTGGTTGGAGTTCTTTTATCACATTTTTGTCAGTGAGATGAATCAATTGCATAGCTGACTGCAGTAGAGGAGGGAGGTGTCTGACGTGGGAGTGACTGAGAGCACTCCACTGTCTCACAGGAGGGCAGTTGAAGGTAAAGCTCTTAAGAATGATAAAAATTACAGGGAAGAATTATAATGGTGCTGGGGTGTACGTTAGTGACACGGGGCATGCTTAGCATCTGTAAAGCCCTGGATTCAGTCCCCAGCATCCCCTTCTCCTTCTCCTTCTTCTTCTTTTGTACCAGGGATCGAACTTATGACCTTGAGCTTGTCAGGCAGGTGCTTAAGCCACTGAGCTAAATTCCCAGCCCCTAGATTATCTTCTATACAACCATTTCTTCTGTGTCTACCACATACCAGGGCTACACTTGTGGCAACATGATAAGAAGGACCTAAACGCCTGTTTTTTTTTACCCTACTCAGGTTCATGATTATATATAAATTTCTGAATATGTTCATTCGATCAACCACAAAAAGTTTGACTGGTACAATGTACAGAAATGTTAGGAGGTTTTACAGAAGGATGGGAAAATCTGGATGAATGATGTCTAACACCTCACCTTTAGCTACCAAAGAGGTAGGCGTAATCCCCGTCTGTCACTTTACTTCTATGACTTTGGGTGAATTTGGTGTCCTCCCCTCTCAGCCTCAGTTCTTCATGTGGCAAATGAAAATCACTCCTGGTAGGATAGTGAGAATTAAATGAGGTCATTCACATAAAGTGTTGGTCAGAGTGTTGGCAGAGTGTTGGAAGAATAAGTGGTCAATAAATATGATTTTGTATTAATGCTGTTGTTATAGAAAATGTTTAGAGGGAATATTTCTCCAGAGGCATAAAACAGAATATGTGCTCACCATCTCTTAATACTAATGGCTATTGCTGAAGTCTAAAATTAGAATTGACAAGAATACTTCCCTTTTCTAAATATTACAAACTGTCTTCCTTTCAAATCCCTGGTGAAAAACATGCAGTCTCCTGCCTCCTAATTGTTTATTGGTAAGTGGTTTTTTTTTGTTTTGTTTTGTTTTGTATAAAGTCATGGGCTCTTTATAGGCTGAATCTTCCATTATTAGTAATCATTACACTTTACCTTTTTTACCTACCTAATATGCAAAGAGAAGATAATTGAAAAACTTATCAGAATGAGTTTAGATACAGTTTTAAATAAGAATACACAAATTGAAAAACAGAAAAAAAAATAAAAGTGGTAACTATACTAGAACTGATAGCAGTCTGAAAATGTTATTTTATGAAATTATCGTTTTGATAGATGAGAATTGGTGAAGTATTAGCAGTCTTAGGTGGGTCAGCCTAATAATTTCCATAGACCACAGTGCTTCAGGCAAGGGAAGAAGGCAGCAAAGCATTAACTTCATTTATCTTATCTGTTAAATGGGGAAATCCGGTCCTTACACTCTTCTATGGTAATTGATTATTGAAAAAACGAATGTGAAAGCTGAAAAATTGTTTTACAAATATAAATATTTATTGCCAAGATCACACATGCAGTAACTAATGCAGTAATTATTTTCCTGATGTCTTATGGTTGGCATAAAAATGAATGTCAACATCGCTGTCTAACATAATAATACATAAACTGTGGGAAAGCTAGGCATTTTAGTGAAAATTCTACAAATATAAAATGTATTTTCAAAGTGAAATCCTCTAGGTTATAGAATTCTTTTTGCATCTCTGGTCATTTAAATAATACAGCATTTTGGGGGATTCCAAATTTATTTTAGAATCTTTGTATTTTCACACATCATAAGATTCAAGATATAAATAGTTGAGGAAGTGATTACCAATTTTAGTAGATCTGCACAATATAAATGGGACAGTTACCATTTAACAGTGGTAAGACCCTCGGTAGGAGTAGTTTTACAGTTATGAAGTGCAGTTGGCCCCTCTTCAGCGATTACTGACTGGTGGTGGAAATTGTGTTATACTGGGTCAGCAGTGAATTCCTCACTCAAATGGTGTCGAGTCAGCTGGTTTTTAATTTGTTATCTTCTCAAGAGTGCATTCACCGACTTTATCACTGAGAAGAATGACTCCCCAGCCTAGTGAGAGCAAGATCCGGAAATGTACTGCATCAGCATATGGAGCCTGGACTGCTATTTGATTGGTGGCTCTTAGATCTGCTCTTAAGGCAGAGATGTCAGTCCTCCCATAGGCTGGTGCACCTCAGGTATGTGACAAAGCCACCTAGAGAGTTAGCCTTCCCTTCCTTCCTGGCAAAGGGCTGAACAACTTTTCCCATCAAGGTACATGCCTTCCATTTCTTGTTTTACTGGGAAACAGGTCCTGGATGAAATTCATATTTGGTGTCTCTTGTGTCTTTCTTCATGGCAACATGGGGATGTGCTGCAGCAAACAAAAAATTAGCGTGGCCTTTGTGCTCTGCACCTTCCTAGAATTAGTTGGGTGACCATCGGGTCTTGCAATATTTCCCACGCAACGATGCACATGGCCCTCGCCTTTCTACCAGGTTGAGACAGGAGTTTTGGAAGAATGAGGCTATTTTCTTCATTTAGCAAATGTACTTTTCAGCAAATGGTGACTGTATTTTCAGATTTTTCTATGTGAGTAGGACTTAAAGCAAATGAAAGAAGGAAGGAAAAAGAGACACTGAAACTAACCTTTATTGATTTTCTAATGTGAACCAAAATATCATCACACACCACAAAAGTCAGACAAATCACTTGGTCATAATCAGGCATTAATAAGAGACTGCAGTGCCCTAGTTCTCCTTACACTTACTTTTTAAAGTTACAAATTCCATTTCCTGTGGGATTAGAGGCTGTGTAGTGCAATGGAAAGCAGAGACTTGAGTTCAGAGATCTACTGTGCCGTCAACTCAGTGCATAACTTTAGGCAGAATTTGTACATTATTGCCTTTGGGTTTTGTGTATATTAAACAGGAATTATCATACCAAGTCTGAGCTGCTCTGTGCTTAGGTTGATGCCTATTATATCTAGCACATATTAGGTGATCCACAAATTCATTCCTTCCATCTTTATCCAGTGGATTCAGGGATGGTCTGAAAGTGTAGAGCTGGCTGCAAGGCTTGACACTATTCTCACATCACCCATTAGTTTTTAATCTTGTGGGTGTTTAGAGGGGTCTTTCATGAGCAGTGTTGTGGTTCCTCTCTGAAATTGACCAAGCTCTCTGATGTGGTGTGAGATCTTCTTTGGATTAAGAGATGTGAGTTAATACTAAAGTCCCCTAAAGAATTTTAAAAACATAGTTTATTAAGAATGAATTACTTTTCTAAAAATATTATTGAGGTTTTCTCTAACTTGACTAATGCTTTTTAAACAATAGATCTCATAATGAGGTTTGGCCAATGGAGCCATTTTCAGCAAAATCTGCAAAGTATCTTCTGACCATTCACTTCCCATCTTCATAAATTAACAGATTCATAAATGGCATATTAGAGCTGGGGATATAGCTCAGTGGCACAGTGCATGCCTGGCAACTATGAGGTCCTGAGTTAAATTTTGGTGCCAAAAAATTATTTATATATATATATACTCATATATATGTGTAAATGTATAAATATATACATCATATTACTAAGCATATAGAAAGCATATTTGAAAGATATCATGTCCCCATATGCTTTCAAACACTTCCTCTAATCGTTTTCCTTTCACAACTGTAAAACCTGTAGAATCGCCACCCCACCTCTCTCTACTCTTGCTATAATTCCAACTAAAATCTGTGCCGAATAGCAACAGGTTTATGGAGCTTTAACTGTAGTTTACTTAACATTATTTTTATCAACTTTATAGAGGCATGATCTCCATACAAAACCTCAGCCCCGCGGTGAGCAGTTGAGTGAGCCTTACTGCTGTGTACACCCGTGAAATCTGCAAAGTATCACTGTACTGGATATTTCCGTCCCAACCCAGAAGTTTCCCCAGGTCCTCCTTGGTCCATCCTCCCTTTCTTCTTTCTGCACATGTTCTCAGGTGACTGATGATCTACTCCAGTCAGTAAGCGTTTGTTTGCGTTTTCTAGAATTAGTATATTTAGAAGCACACAGTAGGGCGTCTTTTGTGTTGCGTCTTCCTTTAGTGTCATCATTCAGAGATGGAACGTGTGCCTGCTTTTCGCAGCTCATTCCTTTTGCAGCGGGCTCTCCCCCGTGCTGCCTAGGCTTGAACTCACCCTTCATTCACCCTGAGCCCCCACAGCAGCTGAGATGACAAACAGGCACAGTGCCTCTCCCGGCTTGTGGTTTTTCCTTCCTGTAGTTGGTAGTGGTTTAGTGTATGGACGTGCCACATTTTGTTAATCTCGTCCTCCTCTTTCATTTTAAGGTAGAAAATAACTAACACTTATTGATACACTTTCACTATGTCAGATACTGTGTGAGACTAGAAGTGTGAAGTTCTTAAACTTATTAAATGTAAAGCAACTGATATAAAATAGGAACTTTAGGAATTTTAGCTCTTACCTTTATGATTTCACTTAATTTTCCCAATTAACCTATCAAATGTGTCCAGTTTTCCCCATTTCATAGATGAGGAAACTGAGGTTCAGAGGAGATTAATCTCTTAACCCAAGTAGTACTCAGCAAATAAGAAATAGACCTGGGGATTGGTCACAGGATCTGGTTTATTCCACATCTTACTCTGCTATTGCTGCATCGTTTTTCTCTAAGGACATGTGACTCTGTACTTGTGTGGGGGTAAGTGGTAGAGGGACAGAGAACAGGGACAAGGACTATGTTAGAAGTGAGTCTCTAATAGTCAGACAGAGTAGAACAACTATCCAAAGCCATAAAATCAAGCTGGAAATTTAGGAGAAAAACAAGGGTAAACCCAGTACGTAGTGTGCTGTTGCAAACCCAGAGCCTCTTCCTTGTTTTTTCCTCTTTCAATAAAGTTGCTTCTTCCGTGCATCTTACAAATTAATGCCTTTGAAATTTATGACACATTAACTCCATGGTCAATTTTCAACTCTTGGAGACCATCATTCTAGATAGCTTCTGTTTCCAAATTTTGGATATAAACCCATAAAGCTCATATGCATATTCCAAGAAATGAATCATCCATCAGTTTTTCCTTAAATGCTTAGGCATATACTACATCTAGGATGTTCTACAAAACTCTAAGAAGGATAAAAATACAAAAGAAATGGTTCTTGGCTTGAAGCTTACTGTAATCGGGTAGAAGAAATGTAGGAGAGGTGTGTGCATGTGTTGTATCCTTTTTTAGAAATCACCTGGCATTATAATGAGTGTTACAGCAAGTCTAGAAGAATAAATAATTTAGACTAGATTTCTGCTATGATGTAACAGTTGAGAGCGGAAGATTAATTTTAGTGTTAAGGTGAATCTACTTTTCATAATACACCTTTGTGACATAAACAATATAAAATTCATCCCAAGTGTTTCTAGTACATAAGTTTGTCCATATGCAGGGAGCTGAACTGACGTTGGTGAAGGCCTTGAAATCGCATTGCTGTGATGTCTTCATACACCCATTAGGCTTTTTATCTCCTTCAGCAAGCTTCTTTGTATTTAAAGGCACCATCTTCTCTTTTAGAAATGTTTATATAATAGCTTTCTTGGGGTCTAATTCACACACCATACAAAACATTCATGCTAAGGATACAAACTGATCTTTGTTAGTATATACACAGAGTTATACAATCATTGTCATGATTAATTTTAGAATATTTTCACCACCCAAAAGAAACCCTATGTCCATTAGCAGTCACTTTTAAATGCTTTTAAAAGACCCCTGTGTCTGTGTTCTTAATACATAGGATGTGTGAAGAACAGTCGAGTCATGCTATCAGATTACTCTCATGTATGTACATTACTTGCTACATATGTATCCTGGATACCCCTTTGCATTACTTTATAAAAATGAGGCACTATGTTTATTTATAGCAGTGCTCATAAATGGAGCAGTATTCATAATTGCTAACTATTAAAATGTTAGTGACATGCTTCATAAACTTCTTAAACTAAGATTTAGGGTTCAGTTAGGCAACTGTGTTGTGTGAAAATGCTCTTTGAAGAAAATACACATAATGCAGCTCGCTGGTAGTTAACAAAATGTTCCCCATCTGATGTGTTAATGGTTTAGAAAGTACTCACCTAAAACCAGTCATCAAGTTTAGAATACCATTGTTCCCCATGTAGCTATGACTAGCTTCCTAAAATCTCCCTACAAGATGTGTTGACAGATACTGCAACCTAGTTATCTTAGTGAATTATTATTATTATTATAGAGATGGTTATCTTTTCTGTTGATGTAAAGAGTTGTGGTGGGACTTATGTGTAGTATTATTTAATGTCAGCTTCAAGCTTGCAGTTGTATTGCATATTGTATTGTTTATTTATAATAATTGGCAAAGGAAATATTTAAAACTTTTTTGTATTTTATTCTGCTTCTTGAACTGATATCTGTTGATATAAATTCAGAGAAAGGTGATCATAAGAATCCAAACTCATTGACTGTTTTGCATTATAAAAATGTATCACCTTATTTGTGTTTTAGGTAGCAAATATAATAAAATAAGGATTCTAAAAATTAAATGAAATAATTTGTGCTACAGATCAAACTTTGGTTTTTGCTGATATGTCTAACAAATTTTATTATTGGCTATGTACTGTTTCATTTAATAATATACTATGCTGAAAGAGACATTAAGATATAAAATTCTATAATTAATGATAAAATGATTACATATTCTTTTGATGTAGTTAATACATCCTTGGGGGCCAATTGCATTCTAATTTTAACATAAAACGCTTAAAATATACTTCATATTATTGGACTTGTGTGGAAGGGATACTTCTGCAAATATAAAGACCATATCTTTTCTTTTGAGACCTGTTGATTCAGAGCTATCTTTACTAAAACACTTCACAATGCTAAATATAGTCCACTTCAGTTAAATATGGATATTTTAAAAAAGAAAATCCCAGTTAGACTGCAACAGAAGGACATTTTGTGTGACAATATTTTGCATGATTAAAAATTTAAACAGAATAACAGCTATTTATATTTACAGTTACAAGAGTAATTACTAAAGCAGACAAAATACTTAGAGCATAATTTAATAATGTTTTCCTTCAGCAAAGGTGCCAAAATTGTTATTTGCATAATTTTCACAATTTGTACTGAAACATAGCTAAAGGAAATTAGGAAGACATTTCTCCCATCCACCTTTTTCCTTCTGTAGGAGATGTAGGAAAGAGACTTATGTATCATAATAACTCATTTTTGTATAATTTTCCATAAACAACATGACCCTGGTGTTGAACCATTAGGTGAAAGAGCTGTATTCCATTCATATTTTCTCTTTCGGGGTCTTTATTTCAATGGCCAGCCTGAGCCCAACTTCCAGGCTCCTAATTATAACATTTACTGGTGCAGAGATTAACCTCCCTCCCGAAAGGGCATTCTGGGCTGCTGGTAACTTGAGCAGCTCGGTCTTGTCCGGGTCTCTTTCTCTCTCTGGTTCTTTGTATCACAGGAGGGACATGATGGTATCTGGCACATTCCTAGGATAACTCGAAGATAGCAGCCTTCTGTGTTTGGGGCTGAAAGATTGTGAACTCTGTTAGCTGAAATGCCACTCTAGGGAAGTGAGCAGAACATTAAAAAAGCTTTAGCTGTAGGTAGCATGGCGCAAGTACAGTCAAATTTGAGAGCTGGGACTTGAGTGGACATTTGTCCCTGCTTTCTACCTTAATAAAACCTGAGTGTTAACTGTGGAAAAGGGCATGTGAGAGATCACTAAAAATGAATCATTACAGAGCCCAGAAGAGCTTTCTTATGATGTGCTGTGAACAACTTCGGAACATACTCTGTACTTTTACGTGTGCTTATCAGGTAGCTGAGGAACAAGTATATTCCCTTATCCCGCACCACAGAGATTAGGCAATCTGCTGAATTATAGTGGCAGAGGAACAGATTTTTCTACTGGATTCATTCAGTTAGTATCCTTTGGAGAGTCCTGTAGGATACCAAAAGAATAGATATCATTTAAGATACTTTGAAATTTGTAAATTTTATATATATATATATATATATATATATATATATATATATTTATATATGTACATATACATACATTTCAAAGGCAAATGAATGAAATATAGATTTATGCAAATTAGAATAACCAAGTAAAGTGAAAAACAGGCTAAGAGTCTTGCAAGCTTTCGTTCACTTCTGCTCTTAAGGATTAGAGAGTTCCAGTCAATAAACAAAGCCACTTTATGGCTCCTAACGGGTAAATTGAGGGGACGGATTTGGTCAAGGACCAGTATGAGGATGTTTCTGTTCAACAGTTAACAGGATTCAACATGATATGGAAAATACAGGCGTGCAAAACTATACTACGATACTCACGTTGCCAGCTAAAGCCTAAAAACACAGCCACATTTACATATGTGTCCATCTGTCTGTTTTTACACTTTATTTTTCCAACCAGTGGGTGAGTGGTTTTCATCCAAGCTGCAGTCTGAATTTTTTTCTTCCTCCACTACTTTCCATTATATCATATAGATGCATATTTTAAAGTGCGTGTTATTTGTCTCTGGACGCACATTTGCACAGCCTTGGCTGGATTTCTCTTCTCTTCTGGAAGGTTAGACCATCTCTACAGGCCCGACTGCTTTGCAGCTGCCTGACCCAGCCAGGTTGTCTGGAGTTGGCCCAGTGAGTGGTTTGTCACCTTCTCCTGCATACCCCACCACCAGTGTGGCAGGCCAGGTAGACGCTGGCCGGCGCAGTCCAGGGCCAGCCAGTGAGAATGAAAGTGCTTCGGTCTCTTCAGTGGAGAGCCTGAGTAAATCCTGTGTAAATAGAGGGAGGATAACAAAGAACGAGTCCCTGCAGCTCTGAGCATTTGGAGCCATTTGGGGCTGAATTTGCTAAATGCTGCTTATACCGCCTGAAAAGTTGGAGAGAAAGGAGACTGAAATCCCTTCTTTTTCCCTTTCTGCTCATACCCCGGGGGGACCTGGAAGCCTGAGGTAAGCCGATGAAGATTTGCTTTTTTTTTTTCCCAGTGCTCTTTTGAGTGTGCAAAGGTGGCCTGGGTCACTGTCCTCTCTTTAATGTCGGAAAACCCACACAGTTAGTAAATGTTGCATGTAAACGTAGGCATTTCCTCTCCACCCCTCCCCTCGGTGCTCCTGGTCTACGAACGAGTCACTTGAAAAATCACAGAAAATTTTCACTTTAACGTGTCCAGACAGTTAAGCACAGCAGGAGAGTAAAAGAGATCAGTAATTAGCCGGCCTCACTGCTGTCCCTCACTCCCCCTAGGGTTCTGGGTCAACAGCCTCCCCACCCACCCTACTCAGCTGCTCTGAGGTGAAAAGACAGTTTGTGGGAAAAGATTTACTTTGTTAGTGGTTCTTGGAAAGCAGGTTTTGCAAGGTTATATTCTGCCACATAAGCAGGCAGAAGCTGCTGTGTTCTCTCCTTTCCCTTTGAAATGTTGGTGTTCACACCTTCCCTCTCTCCTTCCCTCCCTCTTTCCCATCCTCCTTCCTTCCTTCTTTCTCTCTCCTTTTCCCTCTTCCTCTCCCCCTTCCCCTCCTTTATTTCTTCTTGGTGCTGGAGTTTGAACATGGTGACTTAGGCAGTGGGCAGGTCTCTCCCACTGTTTCCTGCACAGTGGGGCACTGCTCCCACGGACAGGAGAGGACAAGTCTCGGGTTTCTGTGAGGGACACTGCGTTTTTGTGGAAGTGAAAGCACCTAAGGCAATACAACATGGTGCCACAGGGCAGGGAGAAGGGAGACCAGAACCCGAGGATTGCTGACCAAGAGCCTGGGGATTTTCTTCACAGGCTGTGTCTTCAAAGCAGGTGATAGTGTGATCGGGTCCAAAACAGGTCCCAAGAGGCTGTAGCTACCAATTTTTTCCTTCTACTAACATGTGAACATTTGCTCTGTGTCAGGGATTGGGATCAGAAGTGTTTAAGACACAGGTCCTGCCTTGGAAAAGGCCACAAGCAGACAAAGTAGTGAACAGATAAATTGAAAAAAGAAAAATAAGTGTATCAGAAGTAAGAACAAAATGTTGAAGAAATATAGTGCACTAATTCTGTTACTGGGAAGTAGGGAAAGCCTTACAAAGGAGCTTCCTTTTTCGCTGGGTTTTGAATGTTGAATAGGAGTTTGCTGGCAAAGAAAAATGTCAAAGGGGAACATTTTTAAATGAAGAGAAAGGGTATTCTAGGTCCACAGAAAAGATTAGAGATATGGAATCTTGCAAGATCCCTTGACTCAGGAAAGTCTTTAAAACTCAACATATATTCCTGTTTCAAAATCATATTTAGGTTTTAGATACACAGGAAACACAATGTTATGGATAGTGATTATTCTTATCTGCAGAGGTACAGTTTAGCTTCATTCTTGGTGTATATATATATATATGTATATATATATATATATATATATATATATATATATATATATTTAAATGTGCTTTCAACTAATATTTCTTTGGAACATAAATGTGAAGACATTAGGCTTTTCTTGAGCTCTGTTTTCTTTCTTTCTTTTCTTTTCTTTTTTTTTTTTTTTGGTGCTGGGGATCCAACTCACGACCCCTCGTTTGCCAAGCAGGCACTTACGCCACTGAGCTAACCCCCTGGCTTGAGCTGTTTTCTTAGTGGTGAGAACTAATTCAGAATCTCATGTCACTCTTTTGTCTTGTTCTCCCAGCAGGTTTCGGGAGAGGACAGAGAGAGGTGTGTGTGTGTGTGTGAGACCTTGAAGACCACAAGTACTACTCTCCCACTTCTGTGTCATGTTTGACAAGTGACTTCATTTCTTTGAGGCTCAGTTTTCTTATCTGTAAAATAAAATCAATACAGTAGGTCCTTCATTTATTGTGAAAATTAAAGAAAGATTGGTACATGGCATGTGCCAGTGACAGCACCAGTGTGATGGAGACAGTGACAGCAGGTGTTGATGGAGAAGCGGAGACAGTGTTGTGCATGTTCTTGAGATGACCTGACTTTGAAAGTACTCAGTTAACATTGTGCAGGAACATTGTAGGAGCTGTGCAGGTCCCTGCATAAAGATGCAAGTATGTGAGATCATAGGCAAAAGTAGCCATTTCACCTACAGATATTTCAACAAATTATGCAATGTAATTTAATACATGCAGGGTTATAATCATATATAATACATATAAGTGTCTGTAACAAATATCGGAAAATGGATATTTGGAGGTTATTGATATTTGTTGAATATGTGTGTGTGTGAATTTATTCATTTATTTATTTAGAGATAAGGGCTTGCTAGGCAGTTTAGAATAGTTTTGAACTCACTAAGTAGCCCTGGCTGGCCCCCAACTCATGACAGTCCTCCTGCCTCAGCCTCTTGAGTTTGGGGATCACAAGCTTGCACCACCATGCCCAGCTCTAAATTAGTGAATTTAAGATAAATAAATAAATAAGTGAACTTAAACTTTGAAAAATGCAAATGATAAGGAATATTATGCATTTCTGTTGCTCAGAAGAAAAGAGGCTTTTTCTTCCATATAAGCTATTATTATTTTTTAACATATATTTTTTACAAATGAATTAACTATCAAACTTAGTCCAGAATGAGAAATGATGATTAAAAAGTGGGCCATCAGTTTACTCAAAGAAAATACAAATAAATTTTATTCGTCCTATTTACTTCTTTAAATGGCCAGTTTTAGGTGTTATTTGACCACGTGCCATGCGCCCAGTCTCTGAACCAGCCTGTGTTTTAAAAAGCGATTTTGAAGCAGAAGAATGGATCACTTTAATCACAGTCCTGTGAAGTATCAAAAAGTATGCACAGTGATGGCATCAAAGCCCAACCGATCTTGACTATGTGGCCAAGAGGGACTCAGATCTGTAGGGTGTCTGGTCTCTCAGGTCAGCCTGCTGCTGCCCATAGCAGGACCTCTACTTGGACCCTGGTGAGCCATCTGGAGAAGTCCTGGGTGCCAAGGACCCTCGCCGCGCTGCCTATCCAAGTGGAGCCCTGCACACGGGCTGACTCCGGGAGGAAAGCACGCACGTTTCCAGCTCAGGCCAACCTCTGGTCCCAACAGGACTCTCCTTCTCACTCTGCCCTTTCCCTAGGAGGCGTTATTTGCTTCTGTCATTGGTAGCAGGGCTCAGATGAGGTAATGCTTTGGAGAGGAAAAGCTCATTTCCAGTGTTCAGGCACAAGCCAGCGGTGGGAGACTGGCCTTGGAGTTGCCATGTCTGGGCTTCTGTTTATCCTGTGGGATCTTGGGCAAGGATTTCACCTGTTGGCCTCAGTTTACTGCATGGTAAATGTTAGTGCTTTTCAAGGGTGGGGTAAGTGGTGGGAGACGGATTAAGACCGTCTTGCTTGTCACATTCTGTTCCTGGTGGGACAAGGAGAAGGAGAAAGCCAAGTCCTGTGATAGTACACTGATCATAGCATATCATGACTGTTCTTATAGTTTCTTTACCTCAAACCATGCAATTGATGTCTAAAATAGAAACAGATTTTGGCTACAGGGAGTAAGACAATAGACCAGTGACAAGAAGTTGCGGTCCTTTTGCCTGAGTAGCTTTTATGACCCAGTATTTTATGGAGGGGAATTTCTGCCTTAGGACCCTCTCATAGTGTTCCTGTGTCCTCCTTGATTCATTGAATACACAGCTGTGAATGTGGATTTCCTCTGCACCCTGACGCCCATGGCATCCTGCCACCGCGCTGTCTCAGCATAGCTCTTTAGGTAGGTGTATGCTCACACGACTTACCACTAGCTGTGCCCTACAGTGAGCACAGTCTGCTTAGCTATGGAAAATATGTGTGACTTCCTCGAGAGCATGGGTGTAAATCCGGCTAGAGATGCTCTCAAAATACTTCACAGTCTTAAAGCAGGAGGAGGATGCAGAGATTAGATCCAGGCCTTCAGACAACACTGAGGGATAGCAGACAAAGGGGAGGTCTCTGTTTCGTACAGCAAATGTCCACCAGTGGAAGTGGGGATCAGAGCCACCTAGAGGGCTTCCCAGATCCTTTAGCCTCACATCTAACATTTCAGATCCAGTAGGTCTGGGTTAGACCTGATAATTTGCATTTCTCACAGTTTCTTAGCTGATGCTAAAGCTGCTCTTCCTTGTTTGGAGACCCGTTGTTCTACGGCTTCTTGGTTCTGTTTAACTCACAACCCCAGATTAGGATGAAGTTGCCTGCCAGTCAGAGCACTGGCTTTCCTGCACTGAATGGGGTGGGGTGGGGGCCAGTTTGTAGTCATTCCTTCTGGTCACTTGCCCCGTTCATGAGATTAAGGTTGAATTTTAACTTCCCAAGGTTGTCCTGAGATTGTGTCTTACTTCGTTAGGTCATCTAGTTGAGAGGCTTCCAAAAGCCAGTTAAAGAACCAGTGCTGGGCTGATTGTGTAAGTAAATTTAAGGAACTTGTTAGAAATACAAATTCCTGGTCTCTGCCCTAGGATATTTGGATTCAGCGGGTTTGAGCTGAGGCCTTGGGTCCTGTGTCTTTAACAACCTCCCTTGATCATTTAATGTACTTCAGATTCATCTTTCCACAGACCTTGAATATTCCTTCTCACGGTCACATGCTTTATGTTCCAATAATGCACATATGTTTCTAGTATGTTGCCCAAAACCTAGACTGTGCCCTTAGTCATAGGATTAGCAACCTTTTAAAAGAAGCATGCTCAGGATTTCTTCCTTTAGTTTTTCATCATCAGAGTTGGCAGTGCTGGTGGAGTGGTCTGTGGTTCAGCGAACCCCTCCAACAACCCCGTGGGCACTGTGGGCTTCAAAGCAGCACATGTTTAGAAGCAGCCGTGCACACGGGTGACCCCCACCTCTCCAGGGGAGTGGCCGTTAGTTGCTGTAATGGGACAGCGGTTGCCTGGTGTGAGCAGTGCCAAGGAGACAAGCATCCCCTTGAGTGAGGTCACTGATCAGTTCAGTCACCACTCAGCCAACGGGGACTGGTGTCTGCCCCAGCGAGGCATGGAGATGCGCGCCCTGAACAAAAACATAAACAAGAAACTGTTCTTTTCCTCGCAGATTCCACGGTTTTGAATCCTAATTTCCAGTGCTGCGGCGTATGCTGTTCCTCTTCCTACTCCTTCGGCACCTGTTCTCGCGATTGTCTTGTTGTCTACGTGGCCTTCTTGACACGCTGAGCCACCTGGCACACGTGCCGATTCTCAGCATCTTATGTAGATACCCACAAGCCCCAGAACAAGATAGCGATACTCACTGTAACAGATACGAACTCTCACATCGTCAGCCAAATTTTACGAGAGGTGGCAGAACACACAGTTGCCTTTCAAAAATTTTCCCCGTGCTGTTGTTAGTGCTGTATGCCGGAGTTGGTTCACAGTCCAGTAGAGGGGAAAACAATGGTATTTATTGGATTTGGGAGTGGAAAATTCCTCTTTTTATAGAGGTATAAACACTAATATTAAAGTCTTCTCTCTAGTATCTAGTTACCAATACAAATCCTGACACATTTTTGTATATAATTCTTTGTTACGTGGGATCTAAAATCAAATATTTTACAACATTTATGTAACAGGCACTGCTTTACATTAAAGTTCATGTAATGCTCCTGTTTCTCCAGTTTAAGTCAATCATCAAAATTTGCCCCAGCTAGCTATATTTTTTCCTTGAGCTAAATATAGTGAATCATATAGTTTGAAGGCGTTATCAGCCCTCTTTGCTTTTAAACAGGAGAAAATGCACCATGAAAATGCTGCCTCTTTCATTTTTAAGGTCACTGATTGGGTTAAAAAGGCAAATGACATTTTTTCATTGAACTTCCTTCAATTAGGCTATTAACCTTTTAAAATAAGCGTATTCAAAAATCTATCAAAAAAGCTAAATGAGATTTTAACAAAATCCTGACAATTTCAGCTTAAACATATACACAGAAACCATATGTGCTTAGGAAGAAATATATACACACAGGCATTGTTTACAGAGTGTGTTTTTATATTTGGAAGACACTGAAGAAAGAGTTATTCTATACATACATTATCTGAAATGTACATTGGGATAGCCCACATAGATTTTGCATTGAGAGAAAAGATATCTCTATCTGTGGGAGGTAGACAGACAGACTGACTGACTTCAAACTTGCACTTGCAGTGTGGATTTTTTTTCCTTTCCTCATCTCCGGGTGCTGCTTTTCAGAATTGCCTTAGGCTACAGAACAGCACCTCAGATCCCCAAGGCCCACTGCCTGGCTCCTAATAGCCACTCTCCATCTGTGTCACATGAACAGCTGATGAGATCGCGCCAGCGTCTGTATTTTGGAGAGCACATCCACCCAGGTTAAAGTGCTGGGGTTGCCAAGGAGCAGTCAGAAGCCATTAGTGTGGGTGAGAATTTGCCTTGCAGCAGTTCCTTGGCATGGTGGCAAACGTGTGCACGTGTCCCTGGGTAAGCTTGTGTGTGTGTGTGTTCCTGTGTGTATTCTTATGTAGGCAGCCCCCTGGTGCACATGGGTGTGCAGGAAAGGTAGGCAGATGAAGGAGAGACTCTATATATCCAGTATTCAAAAAGTTAAATGCCTTTGTTTCCCTGTCCACTGATTCGTTATTTCAATATTTGGGGCGCTCTCTCTCTCTCTCTCTCTCTCTCTCATCATAACAGAAGGCAAAGAAAAAGAGAACAGCACCTTCAGGGTCATGCTCTAGTGTTTGGGCAGATGGAAGGGAGCTGCTTTGCCTTGGGGCAGGGTGGTTGTAATGAAGTGGCCTGTCAGTCTGTAAATAGCGAGGGTCATCTCTTCCATGTGATGGAGGGTATCACATTGCAGTGAAAATGGAAATGTCAATAAAATTAATCTGCCAGCTCTTTGCTGTGGTTTTTCTGCTTCTCTGGTCAAAGAAGGTTGAGGGTTTTTTTGACGAGAAAGGAGAGGAACAGGTACAGGGAAGCCCACAGAGCAGACCCAGGAGTTAGAAGGCCAGTGACCCGGTGGGCAGGAAGTCTGTGTTGTAGCCTAGTCCGACCTGGGGAGGAGGGGCTGTGTCTGGGAAAAGCTGGTGGATCTGTAGATTTCCCGGGAAGCTATGGAGCATCCCGCTCAGGCTACACTGAGCACAGAGTTTATTGTTTTAGGCTTTCTTAGACAAGGTTTTTACTTAGCATGGGATTTATGGCATTTACTGCTAATGAATGTCTATTCTTAAATTACAAAAACCCCCATCTCAGTGCAATTCCCAGATGTTCTTCCAGGACCCCAGCTTCTTAAACACCAGCAGGGAGCATAAACTCTCCACTTCTCTGTTTTCCTCTTTCGTGTGGCTTCAGGCTAATGATGTGCAAGAAAAACACAGCCATCTATAAAGCCCCAGTGCTGTCCCCGAATTCTTCATTTATTTTGCATTTGATTATGCCACAAGTCGGATCTTGTTTCTTTCCTTTTTTTAAAGTTATTAGTTCAAATATTAATGTAGGGATGTGGCATATATTGCTGGTCTTGATTGATGCCTTCCCAAAAACAGGAAGACATGCTCGTATGAATTTTAAGGAAGTAGGGGTCCTGCAATGCCTTGCCAGAAGAGTTTTTCAGATACATAATTTAGATACCCTCCAGGCAGGCTTTCAAGGCATTTTTGCTGGAGGGCAAGAAAAAATAACTATGACTGTTAAAAGTAAATGATTTTTGCTAATGCACAATTAATGCCAGAGAAAAGCACAGAAGAGAAAGATGTTGATAGAAACTTCTGATTAAGTGAGTGCCCCCACCTTGATGTGATACCCCCCTCCCCGCATGGTAATGATTAGCCGTGCAGAGAGCTAAAAGTTTTCATGTCATGCAAATGCTGAGTGCAGGGTCACATGAGGAATATGTGAATGTGTGTACTCAGGAGGTGACAGAACCTAGGAGGGCTGAGCAGGCAGTGCGTTATGTGCAATCAACAGTGACACAGTTACTGTCACCTATGCAGGCAGCCCAGAATATATAGACTACAGTACATTTAACTTGATGATCCCACGGTGCGCGTACACGATGGGCATGGGGACGCATTGCCACCGAATGGGTTTTCTGATGGCGGTTTTCCCACATTGGATTCCATAATTGACAAAGAGCTACTGCACTGTGTCAAGGACACAATTATAATTGAATTAATGATATGGGCAAGTGTGAGACACACAAAATTAACATTTGAAGAGGCCTGGTTTAATTTTGTCTTTTACATATTTGTGTCTCCAATTATACTTTAATGAAAGAGCATATACCCGCTTAATGGATTTCTTTCAACAGGCTTAGCCGAGTTCGTTGCTAGCTGCACACTGTTGTTGGCTGTCTTGCTGTGTTTTTTCTAATGCATCTTCATTTCTTTTTACCAGGGGATGGTTTAGACAACAGTGTAGCTTCACCTGGTACAGGTGACGACGACGATCCAGACAAGGACAAAAAACGCCAGAAGAAAAGAGGCATTTTCCCCAAAGTAGCAACGAATATCATGAGAGCGTGGCTCTTCCAGCATCTCACAGTAAGTCAAGATGAAAGAGAAACAGTTTTCCTTGTTTTGCTAAGTTCTCCTAGCAAGTTAGACTCTCTGATTAAAAAAAATAACAAGATGCTTGTTTTCTTTCTTGAAATCTGATGACTAGTAAAGTAGTTGAGGGTCTGTCAACTATTACCATCCAAAAAGGATCCAGGATGTTGAGGCCAGCAGAGGACCTTACTCAAAATGGCCTAGGACCAAAAACCGAATGTATAAGTACATTCGTCATCTATGCTAAAAGGCGTGAGAACAGTTTCAGATAATGTAACCACAACCAAAGGACATTGCTATAAGGAGCTCACAGATCATAAACATTGCTGATTACACTATTAATGAAAGCTGTCTCCTTTAAGAAGCAGCAAAGCCTCTTGCCGCATGCATGCTGCAGCTCCCAGCATCAGGTGCACTTTTCCTCCGTGAAGCAGTTTGCAAACATGCCATGGGTTCCTGTGACAAATAAAGAGGTCATGGGTGCTATAAGGCTCTTGTTTGGAAAGTGGAAATTCAAGATTATTTTTCACCCATTTTCAAGTCCATTATCTTAAAAGTTAACCCTGCTTACTTCTGGGATTAATGATGTGCAGCATTTTTAATGTAACAATTTATCTTTTTCCTCCTTTATGCAACCAGTTTTATGTGTTGGTATGTACTGTTGACTTTAAGACTCGCATGACAAAAAAAATGACAATGTATTTTTACAGAGAAGCTAGGTATGTTTCTATTTTACTGTCCACTTGGCTATTTTCTGGGGAAATGGTAGAAATTTCAGAGGATGGTTCTTGCCATAATATTGTTTTCAGGCCATTCTGTTTAGGCTAATGCTTAAAAAATAGTGACACATGGGAAGCTGAAGGTCTCCTTTGATTGTCCGACTTGTGTGTCGCCATGCTGAATGACATTAGTTACAGTGTCGTGAGTCCAGGACAAGGTTCCACTTTTATTTATGGTGGTGGCTGCAGACCTGCTCTTCCCACAAAGCTACCGAGGCCAAAGGGTGGCGTGGGGTGGGGGGAAGTGATGGATTCACATTCCTAAATCGGCCATCTTAATGTGAAGACATTAGTGGCGAACTAAGGTGTATTGATCAGACCTGTGGTGTCAGGATTAGCGGGAGAAAGACAAGGCGGCCGTGATGGTGGTTATTCTTGCCTAGGAGCTATGGCCATTTCAAAGGTCAGGGCCCTGCACCTACTCGGCTCAGAGGAATTAGACAGAACATGAGGTCTCTGGGCTGATTACTTAACCAAAGACAAAATAATGAGTCCTAAGCAAATACTGACTAATTGAAAGGGCTGTAAATCCATTACATATTGGTCAGGGATAATCAGGAGTATTTAATCACTTTTATCTATTCAAGAGCACTGAAGCCGCAAGAGCAAAGCCCTGAACCTTGCCATGTGGTTATTATTCTCATCATTACCAAAATTACTTCACAGCTGTCCTCTGCTACATCACCTCAGCTGGAGATTTACTAACCTGTAAAATGGTTTTAATTTGGAAGTCGAGTGAGTGTGAGGGGAGGGGTTTCTCATTTTTATCCTGAGGTTGGTTTGGTTAGAGTAGCAAGTGGGACTGGAAGTGTCGCTGCGAAGGGCAAGTGACCTGCTTCTCCTGTCTGGCTCACCTGATTGGGCTCCTTGCTCTGTTCTCTCCTGCTCAGCCTTTCTTGGTTGAAAATGAAGACTCCCAGCAGTTGCTTTGCAAACAGACATCTGCCTGTGTGTTCAGCCTCTCTCTCAGCAAAAGCCCTGCTGCAGAATAAGCAGTACTTTGGAGAATTTAATTTAGCTGCTGTATTTACAGATGAGCAAACTGAAATTCAGAAAGAGAAGCAAGTAGCTGAAGGTCAAGCTGAGTCCAGGACCTCACCCTTCTGAGCCATTAAGTTGGCATTTTTCACGGCACTATGACAGCTTTGCTGAAATCATGACTGTCTTTAGTAGTTGCATAGAAATCTCACAGCTTCTTCTATCCATACACTCAGTGGGGATTGGGAGAGTGTGAAAAAACCAAGTGTCTACTTGTTTTTAATGCTCCCTGTGTCCCCTATTCCATGAGTTGTGTCATGTAGAAGGATCAGGGGTGCTTGCTGGACTTCTGTCCTTGTAGTACCTTACCTATTACAGGACTGTGTCACCAGCACAGTGGCCACAGGCTGGGAATTGTGGCTGGCCAATGATCTGAGGACCCTGTGGTTCTTCTGTGCTACAACCAACTGTAGGAACTTACCCCCACCCCAGAAGACTTTTCATGGAGTGGTGCGTACATAAGAGCTCTGCGCGGACGTCTCTGTTCAACCAAGATGTGTACTGTGTGGCTGTCACTGGTTAGGGAGAGAGAGCTTAAATAACCTGAGCCCAGGAGTCAGGAAGCCTACATTTCAAGTTCAGTTTTCCTCTGCACTGGCCAGACAGTCAGTTCCATTAAATTATGGACAGATTCTTCCCCCGGCTTTTCCAGCGGGAGGAACTCACAGGCCCATCTATAAGCTCCCTTCTCACACTGCTCTATCTAGCTTCTGCTCAGGGACACTAGTCAGAGCCATCCTCTGTCCCAGCCTCATGGCCTCCTTTCCCTTCCTTCCTCCTTTCTTTCTACTCTTCACCAAGTGCTTTATTTCTCTCCTCCCTGTGACCTTCCTTTACAACCTGCCCCTTTCATTACTTTCCCTGCTGGCTTTGTCTCCCCTCTACCTTCTCTGCTCTCCCTTGTGCTTTAAGGAAATTCTCTCGGCTTTCTCTTTCACACTGTTCTCTCTCTCCATCCACTCTAACCCCCACAGCAGAGAAGAGGTTCAGTAACTTTGATGAGGATGGTCCTGTAAAACTTTTACTTTCAATCTTTAATGAGCTGAAAGATTTACTCGGCTGTAATTCTGAGCTCAGAAACCAAGAATACAGATCCCTAACTAGCGACATGTTAATTTAGACTTCTTTTCTTACATGCACTAACAGGCATGAGGAAGTCCTTGGAAATAGAGATGCCCCACTATATTTTTCTGTCATTTAATTAATTTCAACTTTCAAAGTGAAATGTTGGCTCGAGCTCACCGCAAATAGATGTAGTCTAAATTATTATTTCATGTAAATTTCTTTACAAGTGCATGATTCAATGTGCATTCCTCCATTATTAGTCTCTTTAACATTATTTCAAACTGGTTTGTTCCCCTTTGTGCAGTATGACCTGTTCTTGTATTACAATAATCCCTGATGTACCCTTTTTTCTTTCTTTTTTTTTAAAGAAGCTAATTGAATTATCTCATTATTTTAATTTGTTAAGCAAATGTATTTTGCATCTCAGGATGTGTCCTTAAAGAAGGGGACTGTGCCCCCTGAATAGGCCATTGGCCCATTTTGACATTCTTGCATTCATTAACTAGCTGAACATAAAAGAACTCTGGTTGTATTTTTTTTTCCAAACACCCAACCAGCATGGAGCAACTTTTTCCAATAAGCCACAGGGGTCTCTCTACATATGTTCTCAACTGCAAGCCATTGTCACCTATTCTGAATACCTCAAAAGGCCCAGAGGGGGAAAACCCACCTCAACAAAGGCCAACTGTAGCAATTGTTAAATCTTAGTCTCAATATGACAAAAATCACTAACCTTGGGTTTTCTCAGAAGAACAAGTTCTACTTCAACTGTAGCAGTTAAAACAGTCTCTCCAATTCCTATGTACAACCAACATTAGGGGACAAAGTGACAAATTTGTTGATAAGTGATTATGTTGAAGTAGATATTTAAGTTAAATCCAGAGGGGAATTTTGAAAACTACACTATTCAGTGAAGAGTATTCATGTTGAAGGTCAAGTAGTTTGAATTTTCTTAATCTGGAGTTAAATAATTACTTTCTAGTTTTAACTGTTTCCAAAAATATCCTTTTAAAATTCCCTTTTAAAAGTCCGATGATATTCATGAAATAAATTGATAGTTCTTTAAATAAATTCAACTGATGAAAAAATTGTACAGATCATTACGTTTTCCACTGGTTGATGGCTCTGCCAGGCTTCTTGGGCTAAGGAATCTAGAGAAAGATTGAAGAAAGAATCTGTTGGAAATGTGTGTGCTTTTGCTGGAACATATCCAGCAGCAAAAAAGAAAAAGATTTTGTAAAAAAATCCTAGGGAAATCCTAGGCAAGTAACGTTCTTTTACTAACACATGGGGATTATGATATCATAAAAATAAGCCTGCCATCACAACTGTTTTCATTTGACTTCGAAGATGGTTAAAGGGAGAAGCAGTGAGACAGAGTGCCCAGGATGGCAGTTCACTTAGAACCCTGCAGAACGGCTCCATGTCAGGACGGTTGATGTGGCTCCCAGTGGGCACCTCCACATGCCACCCCCAAGGGTCCCCTTGCTGCACTGCCAGGCAGGCTCTTGACCATGAAGAGAAACAGGGATCATATCCGCACAAGACCCTACCTGCTCATCCCAGTTCCTGACTGAAAGTCTTCTGTGAAACCACAGAGATAAAATTCACACTGAGATGTGGGATTTTTTTTAAGAGACGTGAACTGGATTTCATAAGCAAGTTTTATGTCAGTGTCATATACTACCACACATCCTTCCAAAAACCACAAGTTTCTGCTCAGGGACACCGCCCTTTGTCCTTGGTAAGCACTGTGTCCCCTACCTGTGGGTACAGGAGAGGGAGGGAGAGAGAGAGAGAGAGAGAGAGGAAGCCTGTGGCTCAGCGTGTACTTCTCACCCTCCCTGCTTAATAGGATGCATTTTATAGGATTTGGTAAAGACCTAGGGTTGGTAATAAAAATAGGTGTTAATGTACATTGTCCTACAGAGGCAGTACCCCCAAGTTATGAGCAGGGCAGCCATGTGTTCTGTTAGAAGAATGGATCCCTCTTCTCCAATTAGTTAACGCCTTCTGACAGTAACTTCCTCATTTCAGGTTTGCTACACTATGTGTGTGTACATGCATGTGTGCATGCACACACAGGACAGGGAGAGACCTAGCCTATTTTGCCTTTTAGCTAGTTCTTTTCATTTTGGACTGATCTAAGTGGCTTCTTTTCTCAAAAGAGGGAGCACTATGTCCAGCTTAAGTGCTCACAGGTCATTTTTTTTGTAAGCCACTGCCCTCTCTGAGCCTTATTTTCTGTATCTGAAGGATGGGATAATTTCAACTCTCCTAGTAAGATTATTAGAGAGATTAAATGAGATTCCATAAAGTACTCAGTCTCCTGCTTGACTCTTATAGAATTTACTGTAAATTAACTAATTCTTAGTTTAATTTAGAGTGTGTGTGTGGAGGGGTTACTAGAATTCAAACTCAGGAGCACTCTACACTCAACCCTAGTCCCTCTTATTTTTTATTTTGAGACAAGATCTTGCTAAATCATCCAGGCGGGACTTGAACTTTCAATGTTTCTGCTTCGGCCTGCCTCCTTGTTGTGATTGTGGGAGTACACCTCCATGCCTGACTAGTTTAATCTAATTGAGTGGATAGCTGGAGGCTCGGCCCCCTGCACTTGAGCATCTGATGTTACCATATCCTTTCCTGGTACTGTCAGAGTTAAGGAGACCAGAGTTTCCAAAATAAATGCCATGCATCTCTAGGAGGAGAAAACATGGTCTAACCGCCATCTAAAGCCATATCAATATTTAATGGCTGCTCATGGATGGTCAATCCTAGAATCAGAGAAAGAGAGAAAGAAAGAGGAAGGGAAGGATGGAGAGAGAGAGAGAGAGAGAGAGAGAGAGAGAGAGAGAGAAGGGAGAGAGAGTTGTGGTGCCAATTGAAAGGCATAGTGCCATGGTCAGCTTCCTGGGGTAGGTGGGAGGTCGCAGAAGAAACTGATTATAGAACAGTTCACAGGCCTCTGGGGGCCCTTTTATATGGTTCCAGGCATTCAGTTTCACAGATCGTAGACTTTCTTGCTTTCTCAGAGTGGTGAAGTCTAGACTCTGCTAGAACACGGCATGATTTCTCAAGGGGGTTCCCAATGTGAAATCAGAAGACTTGGGTTTGAGCTCTCTCACCTGGGATAAATCATTCAGTTTCTCCGACCCTCACTCCTGCCTTCAGAATGCAAATAGTAAACATCTGGCCTACTGCACTGGCAGGGTTACCATGTGGCTCAAATGGTGCAGTGCATTTGGAGACTGAGTGCATGAATGTCAAGTGTTTTGGGTTTTGATTGTATATTTGGGTTTCTGTAAGTTTTTGACCTCTAGTTGTTCCCAGAATCGCTGAAGGACAGATAGTGCGGCCGGTGTTTGTCTTTACACCCAGTTTCTCCAACTTGTCTGTTTCCAAAAATGTATCCATGCAGATACTGTGGAATTTTTAGCCTTGGACATCTTTTTAAGAACCTTGACTGGTTATTCAGATCAGCATTTCATGACTGTTAGTTTCTACTTGGAAATTAGTGCCTTGTGATTCTTTTTTGTATCGGGGATCGAACTCACGACCATGCGCTTGCAAGGCAGGCACTTATGCCACTGAGCTAAATCCCCAGCCTGCCTTTGTGATTCTGAGATGGACCTTCAGCACTTAAAACTAGTAGTCATGAGCCAACTTAACACCAAGGATAAAATATTGGCCTTAATTGGTCAGTGAGAGATAAGATGGCCTTTGTCCTATTCCGAGATGCAAATGCAGCCTGAATGCAAATGGGGCTCATGGGCCAGCCATGGAAATGCGTGTGTGGCGCATGCAGCTGAAGGCTGAGGGAGAGGCTCCCGCAGACATCCGCAGAGCAAGGCCGCCCCTCGCCTTAGCCTTTGCATTGGGAGGTTTTTTTTTTTTTTTCTTGCCAGAAGAAAACATCTGTGAGTTATTTGAATGGAACCTTATACTGGAGATTGCCTGAATTGGTGTCATCTCTGTTGAATTTGAGGAAATGATGTCACAATGCATTAAATAACAATGCTGGGTGATTTATTTTCTGGTGGTCATGCTGTCCTAAGCATTCCTCTTCTCTTGCAGTGTTTCCAATTAACTGTAAGCTGGAGTGTTTATCCTATTGCATCAAGATTTTTAGGGCCGAGGGCGGGAGATTGGGGTGGGAAGAATAGTCATTTCAGAGGTTGCCAAGGCTTGGATCTGATGGTGCATCCATAGTGCCCTGGTTGGGACCACAGGGTACTGAACACGGGGCTGTGGTCACCAGTGGTGCTATAACAGTGCTAGTGGGTTTTAAAAACAGCCTGGAAAAGGAAGCCTGAGTGTCCTGTGCTGGCTGATCAGAGAGCCACTAGAAAATTTCAGGAGTGACCTGCATGCTGTAGCTTCTGCCTTTATCAAAGTTTCTGCTCGCTCCCTTCTTCAGTGAAGAATAGAGGACATAAGTCAATTCTGTGGACCATCTGTCGTCGTTTTTACAATTTCTCAAATTAAAGAGACAGGCCAAAAATTTAATGTTGTGTTGAATGTTAGAAACTCCTCTAGAAGAAAGAAAAATACAACTGAACTGACTCTGTCTGTCCTGGGTGGAGGGCTTCATACTATTGCACTGTAGCTTTTTTTTGTGGTCCCAGCTTGGCATTTAGAATAATGGCTTCTGCGTGATCCAGATGTGTGTGTTTGGGATTCAGCAAGCAACTTGTCCACGTGGTTCCAAATCACATGGAGGCAAAGTCATAGGTACAATGGCTTTTCATGAGGGGGATGATTTGCAGGGGTCTCCCTGATGTGAAGACATTTCAAAAAATGACAAGACTATTTTGAAATACATTAGGCAATCTCATTTACCGAGGAGTGAGATAAGAGTATTAACTCCCCGATTAGGAGCTACTAACTGACAGACTTTCTTTTCTGCTCACTACTGGGGATTGAACCCAGAGCCTTGTCACTGAGCTACATCTCCATCCCTTTTTATTTTCTTTTGAGACAGTCTTGCTGAGTCAGGAGTTGAACTTGCAGTCTTCCTGCTTCAGCCTCCCAAATAACAGGAATTGCAGACAGGGCACTGTGCCTGACAGACATTTTATAGAAATTAGTAGCTGGAAGGCAGAGCACCGATGATTTGGAAGCACTGAAATGATGCTGTGCCTTACCACAATGGTGGACACATGGCACTGCACCTTTATCCAAACCCACAGCATGTGCACATCAAGAGTGACCCCACTGTAAACTGTGGGCCCTGAGTGATAACAGTGTATTAGAGTAGGTCCATTGACTGCACCAAATGTACCTCCCTAGTGGGAGATGTTGCTGCAGGGCCATGCATGGGAGCTATGTCTATGTGGGGAAAGCATATATATAGGAAATCTCTGAGCTCTCCTCTCAATTTTGCTGTGAAGCTAAAATTAATCTAAAAATTAGTCTATTTTTAAAAAAATAAATAATTGAGTAAGAAGATTGAAGAATGAAATGCTTATTAAATTACCATCAAAAAGAAACTAAATTTAATTATTAGCTCAAAGTTTAGCACCCAGCCTCGTAAAATATCATTTGAAGAATAATTGTTTAAAAATACATTAAAGTATTCAAAGAGATTGGGAATGGAGGATCCTTGAATAAAGGAAAATAGGAAGCATGTGCATATCTGAATATTCAGCTATTTAAAACTCTAAGAATAGAGTGCCATTAAATGCTGTTTAGCGAATCTCTAAATATTCATTCAAATCATAGGAAACATTTCCATTTCTTCATTCCACGTGACCACAGAGCTTATGATGGAGAGGTGAGGTTATTGGGAACTAAAGGCCAAACTGACTAGGTTAGGAGACCACTGACTGTTCCCCAGCTTTGGAGCAAGACAGGGTCAGGAAGTGACCTTAACACTCGATCTGACTTCAGCATTCTGCCCAGATTTCTGAGAACTCCTGGAAATGTCCTGCTTTCTCTGTGCTCTAGTCTGTTATTGTAATTTGGAACAGATTATGAAGTGTAAAGATGATATCTAGCCTACTGCTCCTGCTAAGAAATAGAGGTTTGGGTAGGAAGCCTTAGGTTGGTGGAATGGAATTTGCTTATTACATGTATGTGGTGCATACCACTTTCTGAATTGGTTGGGAGCAATTGTTTACAGTATGCAGAGAAGGCACTGGCACCCTTTAAAGGTGTATTATACTCTTAAAACGTGATAGTAATGCCATTTCCATGCTTTTACATTTGCTATTCATATTTTGAACTGCCAAGTCTCAAATCTGCCAGAACTAATTTAAATTGTTTCTGTCTAATAGTGGAAAAGTTGTCAAGTCACAATATAATGGCAGATAATTTTTCTTAAACTATAGTTTTACTTCTTGGTTATAATAGATAATATGAATATTTGTTGAATCTGACTTTAATGTCCACACGCAAACAAAATTATAACAGAAAAGATTAGTATTGTGGGACTCAGGGAGGATGAGATCAAAAGATATTATTATCTAGTTATTCTGAGCATTTTAGAAAATTAACATGAATCTGTGAGCACCCTCTTCTAGTCAAACCGCAGACTTATGGATGGATACCTGATTCGTGCACCTTGGCCAGGTAATGAAGCTCTCTTCCTGTGAATTCCTGCTCCAAAACTTGTTTCTACTCCTAATTTTGATACCTCAGTATCACGCTGTAACAAAACTGTCTTTTTAAAAATTTATTTATTTTGCATCATTCCTAGTCAGTCACTAACACCTCAGAATTCATTTTGGCTTGAAACTATTGGCAACTTCATTTTTTCATAATTTAAGCAGAGACTCTCATGGCTTTTGTCATAATACTACAGAAAAATGGCTTATTTCCTTCCACGGTGTGTGGTGTGTCCCCGCCCTAACGGTGCTACACTGGTCTTAAAAGACAGTGGTCTTTTAAAAGGAAAACGCCTTTTATCAATAGAAGAGTTGCATGCTGAGTTATTCCCTGTAGATCTGGTGACATGTTGGAACTCTCCAGAAAAGCAGTCTTATTTTTTCCCCATGGTGAAAAGTTACAGACTCCATTTCAGTATTTCAGGGTGCCTGCAGGGAGCTCCTGAGTTGTTACACTTGTTTTAAATTGTTTCACAGAGAATTGGAAAAAAATGTGGTAGAGAGCATGGGAAGACTGGGCCGTTATTAGTCAATTATAGGCTCTGTATTTGCATTTGCTTCTACAAAGCCATAAGTTGAGGGCTGTGTTATAAAATCTTCCTGATTACTTGATGGCTCTTTGATAAACACCCTCCTGTGGATTAATCCCAAAGTTCTTATGGTCTCTGATGCCTGAGTGATTATCAAAAATGACGAAGTGGAGAGGCACATATATAATATATACATATATAGTATGTAATACCCATATATAATATGTAATACACTTATGTATATAACATATATATATATATACTATATGTATATTATATATTTTCAGGGTAAATTTAAAGAAAAAGGTGACGTAGTGGCATAATGCTCAGTGGTCTTTACATACCTCTCTTCTGTCACTGGCACCGCCAGATACTCCCGTGCTTACTTAAAATTGTATAATCAGTTAAAGAAAGTGGTGAGCTTGAATTCTCGTGAATCTCAGGTGAGATTCTTTTGGAATAGACAATGGCAAAAGTTTATAATTCATTAAAGAAAACAAAATCAGTGATTTTCCTACCTTTAAATAGTGAGGACACTATTCTTCTGTATTTATGAAAACAAAAATTTCAGGGTCCAGTAACGTCAATCTCTGTTTATAAAGCCATGAAACAGGGACAGTGGAATTGAGACCAAACGGGGCTCCTTGTCGGAAGTCCTCAGCCCATTTCAGCCTTTTGCTGTCCCGGATCCATAGTGCTACTTACTTAACTTGCACCAGTGTCTTTTTCTCACCTTATTGTTTAGCGGATTAGTTGAGACTAGAAATGGACTTTTGCAAAGAATTCAGTTATATCCATTAATGTTCTTTTCTTATCCCCTGAAATAATTAATTTGCTCTATCTTAGCTCTTTGAAACCTGAACTTGCACACAGGTAGAACACTCATCAGAGAAAATATTGTGCTTGTGTCTTTTGACCTTAGTCTGAACTGGGGATCAAGTCCTACAGGTAGTGTGTTGTGCACTGGGAAGGGGGCAGAAGCCCTACAGACCACACTGATAGCGTGTATCCTGCAGTCCAGCGGGATCACGAAAGTCAGCTTGATATTTGAAAATGTGTATGCTGGAGCTTAAAAGAAAACACTAGGTAACAGCAAGCCAACCTCTAAATGAACTTGCTCTTGGTCACGTGGTTCTGGCACTCAAACAAACCATGAGGAGATTTAGACATCTTTGCCCGTACGCTTTTTGTCTTGACGGTTAAGTGGTCTCCTACCATGGTTTGTGTTGGCCAAGCTGGTGACAAAAGCAGTTTTACATCTCTAAACTGACATCCCATAACCCCAGTAGAAGGAAAATGAAGGGATCCTATGCTAGGTGCTAGGTGTTCATCACGGCAAGAGACTCCTAGGATTATAATTTTATCCCTGAGGAAGGTTTCAATCTGGATGCTAAGTCAGTTTTCCTCCAATTCTTCAGTCAGATCTTCAAATGTGACAGCCCTTCAGACAGGCTCTGCTTTGGCTGAAGCATAGACTAGGAATGGGTGAGTAAAGGGGGAAGGTTTGAAAGGCACACTGAGGTTTAGGAAAGCTAGCCAGATATCTGGGTTGAGAAATTTCTGTGAAGTTGAGTGTGGCAGCACCATAGTTTGACACTTGAGGCTGAACTTTATAGAGGTAATGTTTGAAACTATGGGAGCAGATAAATTGTTAGTAAGGGAGAGAGCACGGATAGAAGGGAGTTAGAGTCCTTTGAGTGACCACATTAAAGGGCTGGGGAGGAAAGGAATGAGCAGAAGTGAAGACCAATATGAACGTAATCAAATGATGTGAGGTGGAAAGGAATTTCAAGGTAGGGGAAGTCGATCCTGTAGAAAGATCAAGGACAATGATGGCTAAAAATAAGCCTTTCAATTTGGCTCTCAAGGGTCATGGTCTACCTTTGAATTCTGCAGGCTGATGAGTGAGCTGGCAAAGTTGGAAGGGAACAAAGGAAGCCTGCAAGATGAGGGCTTGGAGGTGAAGGGTTTCAGCAGAGCTGTGTGGGTTGAATCAGGTGCAGAGAATAGAGAAAGGGCCCAGAGAGAGGCTAGCCTGTGGGCGGACAGAATGACAGCGGGTGATGGGTGCTCAGAAGGAAGCAGGTGGAGCTCACCATTCTGCTGGGTGGAACTGTGGAGATGGAACACGTGTGCTGTGGGGACTCTGAGAGAGATGCTCCACGGCAGGCCCGGGAGCTGTGGAGGGAGTGTCAGAGTCAATGCACAGGTACAGCCCTGGGGCGGAGGTTCTGGGCTGACCGATGTCTCCACATCGTGGCAGTCTTTCTCAGAGATAAGACCCAGGAGCAAGAGGAGTGACAGCAGACAGTAGGGCAGACCTGACTGAGCCTGGACTGACATCACGCTGCAGAGGGGCGGTCCCAGGGATTCCTTCAATGCGGGACAGAAAGTCAGAATTCCAGTTAGATACACTTTGCTACAAGTAGGGCAGAAAAGCAAATCTACAGTTCATCTGAGTGAGAAATTGTCTAAGAGAAGTCAAGATATTTTTGAAAAAGAAAAATGTGGGAGATCTTGTATTAATAAAATGCACCAAAGGGCATGTATCATTGGCTAACAGAGCAGATAGTATGGTCGCTTGAAAAACAAATCAACCCAAATATGGATGAACATTTATTAATTTTAAAGGTATGACTTCCAATCAGTTGAGAAGGGGAGAATATTTAATAAATGGTTTTGGATAATGTCCAACTCTTTTTTTTTTTAAATCAGTATTCAGAAAGAAGTTCCATAGCTAAAAGTTCTTTGAAGTGAAATGACTGTTTCTCTTTCCTTTAGCGAGATTGCTTTGGAGCATAAAAAGAAAGGAATTATGGTGGAGAATAGTGAGTGATTAAGATAAATAAAAATGAAAAGTAAGAACTTTTGAATGTCAAGAAACATATACAAAATAAAGGCAAACATTAAACTAGTGAAAACATGTGTAACACCATGTAACAGACAGAATGAAATTCCTAATAAAGAAGTATTACACATATCCATAAGGAAAAAGTGAAACAGTCGAAAAAGCAAAGATGAATAAATCCATTCACAAAAGAAATACAAATGGCCAGTCGGCGTAGAATAAATGTTTAATATAACTAATAACCAAATAAAGTTTTAAAGATCTGCAACAGAAAATTTTGATTGCTAGAAACAGTAGGAAATTATAATGTTCACTGTGGAAAAACATGTCCAATTTAATGACAACAAAAATGGGCTTTTAAAAATGTAAACTAGTAATATGTATATAAAAACACATTCTAATCCAGTAATTCAGTTTCTAGAAGTTTGTCATAAAGAAATAAGAAATATACACAAAATTATGCAAGACTATGTTTATACTATTTGGAACAATAAAAAATTGAACACCACTTAAATTACTGAATATAAGAGATATTCTGGACTAACAATGTATTATTAAAAATGATATTCCTAAAAATTTTTGAGGCATGGGAAAAGCTCAATATATTGACATAGAATATAGAAATAGAATAGGGCAGTATATACACTCTAATTCCAATCTTGTAAAATAAAATATATATGGCTATATGCACAAAATGTCTGAGAGCTTCTCCTTGGGTAGTAAAATCTAGGTCATGACTTTTTTTTGTATGCATAAAATTTTCTATAAAACACATACTGCATTTTAAATAAGAATAATACATTTTATTTTAATGAAGAACCATGCTGGGTACCGGGGAGAGGAAGCTTAGAGTCCCTGGGACCCCACTTGGGTTACAAGTCCAGGCATAGGTCTTTAGGAAGGACAGGGGCGTGGGAAGGGAGCCTAGTGGGCTTGTGATCTTGAAAGTGCAACATCTCTGCTTGAAGAACTTGAGGGCTGGGAAAGTAGAGACGATGAAATTAGAGAGACAAGAAGGTCTTTGTCATACATATGGAAATCTGTCCGAGTGAGGTCATGTGACATGGTAGCCTGGAATGTTCCAGAGCCCCCAGAACTTGTAGAGGGTGGGGGCACTTAGTGGTCCCTATTGTCTGAGCAGCACAGTGGAGAAGATGACAGCACATGCTGTGGACTTGGAGAGGAAGGTGACGGGAAAGGTTTAGGCAGAAGGTGAGAACGAGGAATAAGAGAGGAAAAGGAACAGAACAGTCTGAACTCGCCTCTGAGTCCCAAGGGACTGGGGAGGAGGAAAAATGCACCAATGACTTCAGTAGAGTGTGTTAGTCTCTTTGGGCTGCTGTAACAAAATGCCATGAACCAGGTGGCGGCCTCTTCCTCTTCTTCTTTTTTTCCTTCTCCTCCTGCTCCTCCTCCTCCTCCTCCTCCTTCTTCTTCTTCCTCTTCCTCTTCCCCTCCTCCTCCTCCTCCTCCTCCTCCTTCTTCTATAATGTAGGCATGAATGCTCTTTATTTATTTTGTTTTCTGGACCCGGAGATCTAACTCATGACCTCATGCTTACCAGGCAGGCGCTTACACCGCTAAGCTGAATCCCTGCTCCTCACTCATACTTCTTGTAAGATCATCAATTTCACTGGATTAGGCCCTCATCCTAAGAGTTCTATCTCTAAATACAGGTTTGTTTGCCTTATTATGAGGCCATACCCCCCAAGAACTTACCAAAAATTGAAAATAACATACATCAGAGTACATCAGATCGCCCTAACCTGAAAACATCATGACACAGCCGAATATGCACTGTAGACTGTCGCTCATTTCCTCTTGGGGTCGTGTAGCTGACTGGGAGTTGCAACTCACTGCCGTCTGGCATCTCAAGACAGGATGCTATCAAACATCACTGGCCCCAGAAAGGATTCAGGTTTCCTTGTATGATTTTGAGTGTGTATGGCTTTCCCACCATTGCAGACTCAAAATATCCTAAGTCAAACTACCATGAGTGGAGGACAATCTGTGCAACCTTATTAGCCATTAAGGCTTTGGCACATGAAATCTGGAGGAATGTAATTCAGCCCCTACCAGAGAGCTTTAGGGAAGCAATATTTTAGTTTCTAAAAGTCAAATAGAATGTATAAGGAATAATGCATATGGAAAAGATAAAAATTTTTATGTTTCCCTATGACTTGGCGGGTGAGGGTGAGGGCAGAGGAACAAGTTAAACTAGGATGTGGCAAAACAAAACCAGGAAGCCCTGAATAACACCATTAGGATCACAGGCATTTCGCTGGCCTCGGTGGTAGTAAAGTACTCAGTAACACCATGGAAGATTGAAATAGGGGAGAAATAAAGACTTTCCCAAAGGTTTCCCCAAAGCACCTGGATGAGGGAAGGAAGGAGCAGAAAAAAAAAGGGGTGGAGAGGATGGCTCCGATGCGAAAATAACCCACAAACTGAGTTCCGATTTGGCCACTGTAGGGTTTGTTTGATCTAGCTGCTTTTCCTGGGAGTTCACTTTTACCTATGTTTCAGCACCCAGACAGCTTGTGTCATTTCAGGATTTTTCTCTTTCTTTTCCTTCTTCAATTCTCAGTCCAGGGAGGGGCAAAACTGGGAGAGCTGAGATCGCAGAGGAGGCTCATTTCCTGGTTTGTCAGACTGTGCGCTCTTGACCTTTCCTCAGGACCTGTGATTAATACACGCTTTGTAGCAGAGACTTGGCAAACACTGCTCTCCCCAGGACCTGATTCATAATTCACAGCAAGCAGGAGAAGCAGGGGCTTTGTGGTGGCTTGTTTGCTCTTTGCCGCACAAAAAGCAATGCGTTCTGACCTTCACTGTTATCTAATCAGGAAGTAGACGGTCCTGGCCTGTAGTTGAGTCCTCCTAGGGTTCTCTACAACTATAAATTATGTTCGGGCTCCCTGGATCTAGGGCACACCACACTTTACATTGCTATTGTGTATCTTAAAATAAACAGCATTGCAAGCTGTTTATTTTGGTGTTACTATGTATGCAATTTTAAAACAGTGGTTACTTAAACAAATGTCTCTGTTCCCACAGCACTTGAAAGCCAGTGTTTGCGCCTGTGGTTTTGGATTTTGTCACTTCTGTGGGGATTATATCTGCAAGCCACACTGTGGACACTTGGAACAAACCTAGCAATAGCGGAGACAGGGACCTGTGGTTGGGCGATGGGCCTTCGCCGCACACAGCTGTCCTGACTCTCTGTGCTCCCTCTGCCACCTGCACATGCTTGATATTTCGCTTTTTCTTTTGGGTCTCTAAATTTATCCTGATGAGTAGAGTCGTTTATTTTAAGTTTCTAGACGCTGTGCAATTTAATAAAATAAGTGGAGTTGTATTGATTTCATAACAAAACACTACACTCAAACGCTTAAAACGGTCATCTGTCTGCTGCAGGTACATTGCATATCCCACTGACAGCCTGCACAGGGTGCGTAGAAGGGAGGTGGTGGCAGACAAAATACATGCAAAAATATCAGACGCTGGACAATGACTTGTCTTGTGAACTCTTGTCATTCCTCTACTCAACCCAGAATAGAAAACTGGGCGGTACTAGTGACTCATAAACAGCTTATGTTCAGACAGACTTGAATGTGAATCACAGGATGCTGTTTAGTAACTTTGCTGTTTTGGACAAATTCTTTACCATTGTAAAATCTTTCTGTTAAATGGGTAGAACTGTCTTAGAGGAGAGGGAACAGATGGATCAGAATATGTAAAGCAGCCTATCCCATGGGAACAAGGTTGGTACATAATAATTCCTCTTGCTCTTACCCCTCCAGCCTTCACCCCATGACATAAATGATAGCTGTTGTGGTCAGGATGTAATGTCGCCTTTAATGTAGTGTGGGACCATCAGAGCCTGACCAGGCCTGCTGGTGATGTTTGGGACAGTCATCACTCAGAGTCTGCTGAACCACTGGAGATGAGACCGCAGCACCCTGACTACCTTCTCCATTCCTTGGCTCATTTGTAAGGAGCGAGACTGTGTGAAGTTGTGAATTATGTGCGCCTTGCTCCCTCCCGTTGGTGGAGAAATCAACTTGCAGTCATCTCTCCATCTTGGTAGCGTAAACACCTTTGGTTGTACTAGACATTACAAAGGAAACTTTCAGATGATTTGCTGGTTAATGAATGAATGAATGAAAACCCAGTTTTTGTTGTTATTTTGTTTTGTTTTGTTTTGTTTTTTGCGGTACTGGAGGTTGAGCTCATGACCTTGCACTTGCCAGGCAGGCACTTATGCCACTGAGCTAAATCACCCGCCCAAAACCCATTTAGATTCTTGGATATTTCAAGAAGTCTAAATTTTAGTGCTATGATTCATTGCCAGATTGAAAGTCCACACAAGTAGTTTTTACTATCACACTTCACTTGTGTAAGTGAAATAGGAATTTGTTTTATTGTTACTGTTTATGTTTTCCTCAAAAACCAACACCACTTTGAAAAATGTACGTTAAAAGTTTGTTAGTTTGAAATTGCATAATAGAATAAATCTAAAATATTAACAAGATGATGTGGGTTATGGCTGAGATAACCACATTTCCCCTTTTTCCAAAGCACATATTCCAAGTGCTTGCTATGAAAAAGAGAAAAACAATTCCTTGGATGATTTCGATACAGGCTAGATGTAGTTACTGTTTTTCAGTACTGTGACTCCATTAAGATGACCCTACAAGATATTTTAAGTATGGAAATGTTTTATGCCAAATATAAAAACACTCAATGATCACAGAGTGATTTAAAGCTTTTGATAAGACTTTACTGTCTCTTACTAGTTGAGGGCAAGTTTTAATAGCCTCAGTTTCCTCTTTTTTCAATTGGAGGAGATAAAATGCCTCCTCCCAGGGCTGTCTGGGTGGACAAAGAGATGAAGACTGAGTAAAGCATTTGTCCTATTGCCTGAGTTAACAGGAGAAAATGGACTCTGGACATTGCACTGGATCTTTGAGGAGAGGGAATATTTTAATTTCCATAATAATTTTGAAGGTGAAAAAAATTCAAAATTCTTAGTGTCATTGGTTCGTCTCTGCTCTAAACACTATAAAAATCCCACTTCTCACAATGGAATAAACTACAGGATCCAAAAGAGAGGTGTGCAATAGAAATAAATGTGGAATTGGAAAGGACTGGACTGTAAATAGGTAATTTCTATTTCACTCCTCGTAGCAAGAGCGCGTGCCTCCTGCGATCCATTCTCCGGGTGACTTGCTTCATCAGACGCTTGGTAGTATTTTTTAAAGCATATTTATTACCTTTCAAATGATTAGACATAATCTGGTATATTTTTGTCCCTAATTACAATGGTGTTTTTTTAAACTGTATTTCCATCCTGCTTTATACCTTTACTCTCCTTTCTGTCTCCTGTATGTAAAATTCAAATAACTATATTACTTTTCATTGTTTTGCCTCATTGGAAATGGGTCAAAATTTTACTGTGGAGAGAGTGGAAGGTGAAGGTACATTTTTGCCCCAACAAAATTAGATGGCATAGCGACATCTGTGTGTTTGTTGAAAAGCAGTTAGCACAATTAGAAATACTTCACAGCAGATGTGTTTTGCGAAAGGATATGCTAAAAAATTAAACAGAGAATACTTTCCGGTTATAATTTTAGAGAAATATTGTGCTATGAAGCAAATTTACAATTCATTTACATCAACCTTTTTATAGCGTATGTGTCTTCACGATAAAATTTTGACAATTCTGCAATTTGTTTCAGTGTTTCATTGAGGGGGTGGGAATCCATCTGCTAGTTATTTTGGGGGACACCATTACATCAATAAAAATGATTCCTAAGTTGTACACATACTTCGTTTTTAATTAATGTGTAGCTGTTTTAAGTATAAGTGACTTAAAGGCCCTATTACATGCATAGCAGTAAGGGTTTCTGTTTCCTTTCTGTCAAACACAATCCCAGGGTTCTTTACGATATAAGAACATTTTGAATCCTGGCTTCTCCCAGACATTTCTTATTTTTGCTTCATTGACCCCTTTTTGAGCTGCTGGAAGGAGGACTTTTTTTTTAAGTTGCTACCGTTGACACAATTCCTATTAATCACTGTCTGCCACGTTGTGATGTAGGTTTAATACCATCCCGTTGAGTAGCTTTTGCAGGCTGGATTCTTACCAACAGCAGCGGCCTTTGATATTCGACTCACACCAGGAAAAAGAAAATGTAGAGTTAAAAAAAAAACTGCAAATAGAAAAAGGAACAAAAACTAGAAAAAGCAGAGTGAAATAAAAAACAGATAGCTTTCTGTGTGCGGCTTAGTTTGCCATGGAGCTGTGAAGCTATAAATCTCTGCAGTGTTGTTTGAAAACTGAACAGGAGGCTGCTAAATTTATCATTCATTCTTTTGTTGTTTCAGGGAGGGTAGGCGCTGGCTGGCTTGGCTAACTTTTGGTTTCCATTATCAATACCATTTCATTTTGCTCAAAATCAGAATTTGTCCTTTGCTGGGTTACAGAATCTTGGGTAGTTTCACTGCTTGTGGGGAAGACTGGCTTGGAGTCGTCTGTGTGTTGTCTAACTGTGTGATTTCTTCCTCTTCGTGGCTGTGGAAATGGGGTGGTTTCTTTCATCATGGAAAGATATGGCAGCTCATGCTATATACTTTAACATTTTAAAATCCATATGTAGGATTTTAAAAGCACAGAGAAAGTTCACTGCCATAAGTCAGTCTGGAGCCAAATAAAGCTGCAGATTTACCCCTGCTTTTGTTTGCGCTGGTTCTCTGTGTTGCACTGCACAGGGAAAGAAAGGTAGAAAGCAAGCCTGCTACAGATGTGACTAGCTATGAATATTCATGAGCGCTCTCGCTCCTGCTTCCTATAGCAGCCAGGCCTTCTCTACCCTTCCTTAGCACAGATCCCAGATGCTCCTCCGCCCCTCCTCCCCCACCACAAATCTGCCCTCCCTGTCCAATCTTTGAACAACACTGCAGTTTATTCTGATAAAGCCTGGCATGCCACAGTGATCAGTGTCCTGAGAAAGAGAGAGTGTGTGTGTGTGTGTGTGTGTGTGTGCGTGTGTGTGTGTGTACTTGTATCAAAACGGGGGGTGGGGGGGAGAATGTTACTATCTACAGTTTTATGAATCCAGCTTCCCTTAATGTTCATTATTTAAACCTGCAGCAATTACAAGTTCAAAGGGGTTTAGAGGGCCAGCAACCCGCATAATCACTGCCAAATTAAGCGGGACTCATTCGTCACAGGAGAGTACACACTTCGCAGTGAATCATGCAGGCCATGACAGGCTCTGATTTACATAAAGCAGGACTCTTGGCCTCTGGGGCTGGGCTGTTGCTTCAGCCCAGTCGCCCTGCGATAGGGGAATCTCCTTCCGGTATTAGGAAGCTGATACTGCCCTGTACAAGGCCTACCATTCTACTCAGTGTCCACTGAGGTTACTTACTGTGGTGTGTACGTGAGCCCACTGTACCTGTTGATCCACACAAGTCCTCTGCGAAATTCTCACAGAGTGAAGTGACTTATTTCTCTAAAGACTCTGAATTAAGTACTTTCATGGTTACCAAGAAGAAAAGCTTCGGCTGAGCAGACCAGTTGTTGTCCTTTTTATCTCAATCTGTTGTGGTTTTGTAGTTAAGATCAGTGACAGGATAAGAGAGGATCACTTACACCTGAGACCTAAGTAGCCCAATGGTGAGGAGTAACCCCAAGGCCCTTCCCTGTTTGGCACTTTCGATTACTACCTGGTGATTTGCTGTGAAGTTGGGGTAGTTTACCAAAATTTGCAGTTTCTGTTTGAATAGCCCAGGGAATCTACTGGCAACCATTGGATTCCCTGGGGATAAAGGACAAATATCCTAAGATGGAGTTCAGTTGGCTACAGTTTAGGATAATGGTGCAAGACACCTAAACAGTATGTAGATCTTTTTAAGATGTAGATTTCTACCTCCCGTCCTTGGATACTGTCAGGTCCCTGAGGTGAAACTCCGTCCTTGGATAATGTCAGGTCCCTGAGGTGAAACTCCGTACTGGTTTGTCACCCTGCCCTCTCTCTGTTGGAGAGAGCTCATCTGTCATCTGTGGCTGTATCGTCTAGGTATGATGATGTCATTTTCCTCCTCTCTCCTCAGGTTCAGGATGGTATCCTCTCTTAGGACTTAGGATTTTAAGCGTTTAGGCTCTTTGAGAATTAGGTTGGCAATTTAGGAGATTACCTATACTTACCTTTTTTTTTTTTTTGGCTGACTTTGAAGTGCAGATAAAGGTCTTGTGGTTTTGTCTCTTGGAACTGGGTCTACACTACACATATATCAAAGCGGTGCGGTTTTAAAAGCTCTTTGAAGCAGATCACAGCAGTTTTTGAAGCAATGGGCAAAATGGGCCTAAGATACCTTCGAACAGGCTTGCTGGTGTCCCACTGGTGGCGGGTTCTGTCACTGCCTCTCAGAGACCTTCAGTTTCACTTGCACCTCAACCTCTGGACAGTTTGTCTACCCTGGTTCTTTCTTGGGTCCTCTTTTCTAAAAGTCTACACCAGTGACCGTGAACCTTTTAAAGATGAGAGCCCACACTGCAACCCCAAACTCACTTATTTATCACAATGCGCCAACCCTATAATTAGACCTGAACACTGAGGTTTCAGTTTAGTAAAATAAGCTTAACATCTTCTGTCTTAAAAGTAAAACGTAGCATGTGTGCCGTAGGCTCACCACCCCTGGGCTCCACCTTGGGTCTTGAGGGGCTCAGTTATGTGCTTTGTTGTTTCTGCTATTACAGAGATGTGGTCAGGCAGCATGTTTATGTTTATGAACCCAGAGTCTCAGGCCCAGGCTGGTCCAACTAAGCAGCCCAGTTTAGCCAAGAGAAATGTGCAAGTCATTTCACCTCCTTGGCCTTTAGCGTTGTCCTTTCTCCTAACCCATACATGGTTGTCAGAAGTGGTAGGTGTCACTTTCATTCTACTGTCAAGGCTCTGAACTCATCAAGCTAGTAAAGTTCTTCTTATAATCATCTTTATTCTACTCTCTTTGATTCCTCCCAAGCAGCGTCTTTTCTCTCTGCTATATTCAGTACTTCTAATTATGTTCAGCTGAGCTTTGTGGCCTGGCACCATCTGATCCTCTGAGAAAGTTCCCACTGGATTCAGTGAAACCTTCTGTACTACCTTCCTTTACCCTACTCTAACTCCTGGTCCTAGTGAAGAATCAACATTTTGACTTATGTCCTCAGTTTCCTTCCTCCAGAACATATTGCTCTTTTATCTGTTTAAGTAATTTCATGCCCTTTAAAGCCCATGTTCTGTTGGGTCATTGAGCTGAAGGGAAGATTGGTGGATGAATTCATGCACTATAATAGAACCCAGAAGTGCTAAAAAACCACTGAAAATAGGTTGTTCTGAGCTTTAATATGTCCATCAGAAAAATAAATCAATGATCTCCAAATCCAATTAAGATTTACAAATAAACTACTTATGGATATCCTGATAAGCAGTTAATATAATTGAATTTATATACCCTAAGGCTATTTTAGTTAGCATACTAACAAAAATAGTCAAACAATAATAATTTGTGCTGCCTATTAATATAAATACACGTAGAACAGGGAACATATAGCTCCATACACATTTCCTCATGCACACACTTGTATGTGTTACTATGCAGATTGTAATAAATGAAGACTGTAGCATTTTCTCAGCAAAATTCATGGGATGTTTTGGTTAGCAAACTACCTGTGGAGTACTTTGCAAGTGGGCTATGAATAGGGTGTGTGATTAGATTCTGAGGTTCTGTTAGTGATGAAAACCTAAACATGTTTCTTCTGCAAACAAGAAGACAAATCTTTGATTTGTGCTTTTCTTCATTCACATTTTTCTTATAGTCTGTGGTCTCTAACATGGCTATACCATTTGGAAAGGACTGAAACATAGAAGGATGCTTTAATGATGACAATTCGCCTTCTTTGGTCTGGCCTGTATAAAATCTTGCTGCTATATTGAGCCAAAGTACCTATCAATGTTCCTTTTATTGGACATGCTTCATATATTGTGATGAGGTTATATGCATCTGTAGAGGTTGTTAGGAAAAACTTAACATGCCACTGATGTGCAGTGAAAGAAAGTTAATTGTGTAGATGCCACAAAACTGTGTCAGTGAATGGAGCCCTCTGTCAGGAGTATTAATCTGCCTTGAATAAAAACTGCTAAACAGGCTTGTAACCAATTGCCTAAGGTAGAACCTGGTATTAATAAACCTCTGGCAATGAATCAAACCACAACTATCTTTATTCACATAGGGATCTGTAGACTGTAAAGCAACCAATAGATGCTGGACTGTGCACATAATCTGCTTTCATATTGCTCACAGAATTTAAGTCAGATACAGTTATTGAAGATGCTAGCATTTGCACAATCTCTATCATAGTATCAGTAACACTTTGATTAACCAAGAAAGCGAATTCTTTTTAAAGCTGTCGATATAAACTCCTATTTCAGTAAAGAAGTTTCTCTTTCTGTTTGAAATGTCTATTTGGTAATTGCACAAGACAGTATCTATCTTGGAAAATTGCAAGTGTAAAAGACTTGTATTCAAGTAATTTGTATGTAATTTAACTGCATCAAAGTCGGTCATTGTTGAAGGTGACAAACCGGGAAATGTCTGAGAATGTCATGACTATATTATGTGTAAAGATGCAAGATAACTTTTAAAGGCTGTACCTGTAAATTTAATGTTTTAACTCTGTGTGATATAGTAACTATTCCTACATGGAGTTATGTGTGTATGTGTTTTCACCTGGAGAACAGTCTGTAGACTGGAAGACATTTCAGGTACACCATAGTCCAGGAACCATATTTCTCTGCTAGGTTTTCATCAGAAGAAGTGACTGTTTTTTGTTTGTTTCATTTGAAGAATAGTGACCAGAACTGGAGCTAAGTGTAGAGAGGCTGGCAAAGGGAGACATGGCAAAATTAAAGTATTTATGAACTTAGAACAGTTATCTTCTTTGTTTCTCAAGTTATTTTGAATATAATTAGTGTTATAAATCAGGTTTTTTTCTCCCTAGAGTAAGGGAAGTAATGATATCAGTGTGAGTTTGGAAAGAGCAAGACATAAAGCCATTCAGTTAAAATGTTCCAGTGTTCTTTGTAAACAATTTATCTGAAGAACTTTAGAGATTCACCTAAAACAGTGTTCTGCACGGTTGTCCTGGCCATGAAAAACATGCGTTAGGGCTCAGTGAAAATGAGATTTGTCTATTTCACTTCTGTTTCAGGTAGATATTTAATTCAGTGTTCTCATTCATTCATTCATTCCTTCTACTTTTACTGAACAGCCACTGAATATATTATGATCTAGTTTAACTGATTCCATTATTTATCTGGAAACATATATGCTCATAGCTAAGTATCTGTATATACATATTAAGAGTCTGTGTGTGTATATATAACATATATATTATGTATCTATATTACATATATATAACTTATATAATACATTATGAGTTAACATATGTATTACCCTGATCAATTTTTTCAGACTCTAATTTTTTGTTCTTTAGAACCTCATCAATAGCAGGCTTAGCAAAAGAGAATCTGTGTTTTCCAAGGCTAACTTTGTGAAGCATCAAAGTAAACAGGAAATAAGTTTCTATAAAACTTTTTAAACATTGAATGTCTTCTTAATAATTGAAGTATAATTCCCCATTGCTATAAACTTACCCCAGAGGATATATTTGTAAACATTCTCATTGTCTTAAAGACCCAATCTTTTGTGTAAATGTTTCTCCAGCCAGTATTTTCACATTTACCCAACACTTTGGTATCCTAGCACTGCAAAAATAAACATTGGATCCAGCTTAACAGGATGAATATTTGCACTCTGGAGTTGTCTTTGATGAAATAAATACTTTCCACCCAAAACAAAACATAGTGGAATCCTAAATTTATAAATGTGAAGGTGAGGCCAAGTTTATGTTGGGTTCATGCCTGAGTTAACACTTCCTTTTGGGTTAATTTTCATGGTCACAGGTGTTCTATTTTCATGAGTTATCTTAAGGAATCTAATCAATAGAGAAAAGTAATAATTTAAGAGATTGGAGATGTGTTTACTGATTTAAGAGTTAGGGGAATGTATTTATACGTTTATTCTGCTTTATTCTTGGCCTGAAAACTTCCCTTTGTCCCTAAATATGTGCAGCCCAGAGCGTTGTTTCTTACGTTTGTTCCTGCAGTGCATTCTTGTAGTTAATGTGCCACTTCGCTTGAAAATACTTCAGCTCCTTCATTTTCCTCCTAAATCAATACTTTAATGGCTGCTCCAAATAAGCTAAAATAGTTTTGATAATTTTCTAGCAAATAGCAAACTTTTGCCTTTTAGCTGTTAAAAACTTTCTGCAATATTTAAAAGTCATTTCTGACAGTATGTTAAAGTGAGTGGAAGTCTTTCTGTAAGAATCTCACTCGACTTTTCATGTACTTAAAATATTACAGGAAAATTGAGGAGGTGACTTATTATAGAAATAAGTACACTAAAATGATTAAATTTTCTGAAAGAAAAGTGATTCTTGTGAAAGAGCGCAAATGGCATACTTCACTTTTTGTCTTACTGAGTTTTCCTCTCACGCATGAATAAGCCCATGGAAGGGGTAACTGTCAAACTTCATAGCAAAAGTAAAACTTCTAAGTGTAGGAAGTGTGTAGAAGTACATTTAAAATTTTTTATTGAATTAAGATAGCTTTATCACTAATTTACAGATGATCATTCAAAAATGTAAAGCCAAGTTAATGGCTGTAGACATTATGTAATGATAGAGTAGATTGATCAATGGTAGCTAGCTAGCTAGCCAATGAAGCAGTTGGTGATAAAACCTAAAAATAATCTATGGGAATAATTTAAATAGTCTTACTTTCAGCATTCTTTGAGTCGAGAATTGACTGGCTATATTTAGGGTAACGGTGGCATAGAAGCAAATACTTTTCTACTGTTTAATTCTCTGCATTCAATTTAATATTTTTTAGAGATATAATTATTAATAGCAGATGTTTCATTCGCCCCACATATTTCTTATGTGAAAAAAAGAATGTTAGACTGTAAAGTCATTGTGATTTGCTGTGGAATGAAAAATAGTTTTTGAGGGGTCCCTGGATCTCTTGGAGACAACATTATGCTAGGTGTTGGCATACTGAGGAAACGTCAGGGATATTTATCAAAAATACCAGCTGTTTCTTTATTAACACAGCAGAGGTTTGTAGACATTAATATCAGTTGTTTTTTTCTAAAAATTGAAGTTTTAAGGACTATGAAGAGAGGCGGGGAATTTTCTGAATCAGTAGTTCCCTGCTCTGTTTTTAACACAGAAATTCTGAGAAAATGTTTTAGAGTGTTTTCTCCTGCAAATAACAAAACCGTTTTGCAAACTGGCTTAAAGGATGACAAGGCTGTTCCAGGGGATGGCACGGTGGACTTCAGGAGAGATGGCTTTTAATGCTGCCCTCCGAGGGCCATGCATCTTTGCTCTGCCTCCACATGGCAGAGGCCCCTCGAGGTTGGGTCTCCGCATGGTTATAGGCTGAACACCAGACACCAGGACGGAAAGCTGCCTGGCTCACAGGCAGAGAGACACTTTTTATGGACTCTCTTAACCCCTGCTTCCCCGAGGCCACTTACCAAGTGCTTTTTATCTGGGCCAAAATTTAGCTGTGCTGGCTGGAGAGTAGGATCGTCTTTGGATAAATGAAAACCCAAGTCCAGGGGACTCTCAGGAGAAGTTCCATTTCTTGCCTTCAGACTCATGTACTATTTTTACCCTCATTTCACATACAAATTGCATAAATAGTGCTGAGAGAGAGTAAATGTATCTGCTTTGATGTACCCAGCAGGTGAAAGGTGGCATAGAGTTCTGAAGCCCCAGCCTTCAATTTAAGACACATAGCTTGGATAGTTTGATCTTTTCACATGTACGTAACAGTTACCAGCCTGTTCCTACCTAGTCACACAATGGTCCAGTATGAAAACAGTGCATGAAACAGTACCTGCTTTTACAAAACCATGCCAGAATGGCCTTAGAAACGTTTGGTCAACAAGAGTTTCATTTTACTTTTATTTAAATTTGTATCATAGCCATTGGCTTTTCATCAGGGAGTGAATTAGATTTTTCTCAGATGGGCAGTTAGCAGCTCCATGCCTCTAGTGAGTTGTATCAGTTGTAATAGGGAGCATTTTTGAGGGAAAAAATTTCATCGGCACTGACTTGAGTGATTAAGAGAGACATAAACTGTCAAATATCTATATGGTAAAGAAAAGGGACAAGGTGGGTAAGGAAAGAATGGGGGATTCAAGGTCAATTTGCATAAGTTGCCAGACAGAAATATGCTTTGTTAACTGGAAATCAGGCTGACTGAGGGAAGATCTGAGGTCACACCCCCAAAAGGATTATATACAGTGGCATCTCTAATTTCTCAAGATCATAAAAAAATTATCAGTCTTTGCAAAGTAAAATGTGCTCATACCGACATAGTACCCTCAAATTTAGTGTGCATCAGAGGAAGAGCGATACTGCAAAACTGTGTTTTAATTTGGTCCTTATTTATTGGTACATCTTTATTTCTGGTGAAATTTTAACAACATAATTGAGTGATATGGTGTGAAAATCAAGGATGAAACTGAATCGCTATCAAGACTCAGTGTCCAAAAAATTATGTGCTCACTTTGGCAGCACATATACTAAAAAAAAAAAAAGAATGGAAAAAGTCAGTGGTCAAATTCAGGACATAAAAAATTATATATGTATTATACACAGGCAAAATTTATTTACTTAAAGATTTGTATAAAGAAATATTCCAAAAGGAGAGAGTATAAGTAATAATATAACACTAAAAACAATGCAGCCTTCCAAAGGATTGAAAGTTCCTTACAGAAGCTCACTGTTTCTGAGAGATGTAGAACAGATTCATTCTCCTACGTGTACAGAAGTAACTGACCACACCTTTGAAATTCTCCATGGGTCAGTCGCATGATGAGAGCACTTTGCTAAAAGTTGTATCATAATGAGTAGGGGTCAAATGGGGCTGTTTTGCAAAATGCAGTGAATTCTTTAGTAGATAGTATCTGGCATGGTGGGTGCCGGCGAGGAGGGCATTACACACTGCAGTCCCTGGAGGCACTTCAGCTGCCCCCAGAAGGCTCAGGCTTCTCGTGGGACCTCACTCACTGCAGCCTCAGTGTCTTCCATTTGTCTCTCCACTCAAGTCATCTGAGTCCCTGCTGCTGGGCTCTGTTCACTCTTGCTCGCATTCATCTTTTATCATTTACTGTGTCTCCTTGACTTTCCAAATCAACTCTCTATGACATTTGGAACTTAGAACCCTACGCAATTTAACCAGGAAGGGTTGAGTGAAACCAGTGTGAGAGCTTCATTCTTCAACAGTGTGCTCATGAAACCATGTTGAAAAGGTAAATAAAATGAGCTTTTGATATCAGATACTTCAGTATGATTTTTGTGGATTCTTTTTTTTTTTTTTACTACATGTTTGCAGTCCATCACGATTGCATTCATCATTAGGAGCTGGTACATGCACATTACACAACCTAATTTGCTTTCATTCCCTCCCCTCCCCTCCTTCTGCCCTCCTTTTACCTCTTCGATTCTGAAGGGTTTTGAGAACATCTTATCCACTCATCCAGAGGCTACAAAGTGACTTGACTCTGCTTCATATTTTTGATTGTATTCCTGAATGTAGTGTTCTGTTGGCTGCTAAAGCTCACAGCCCACCAACGCGTGATCTAAGTGTTCCATGAGGGTCGGAGGGACCCTGGGACTTGTTCCTCAATCTCCGGGAATATTCTTACTTTCTAGTGCCTAGAGTGCTAGTGACGGCCTTAAGGCAGAGGCGGGGATGTGTGTGAAGAATAGGTAGCTCAACACAAAACACACGGGACACTTGGAGCGTACCACCGCGTCTTCACCCACCGAGGCCACTAGCAGCTCTATTATTTTAGGAGTCTCTGAAGTTTCCTGATGTCATAGCAGATTATTTTCATTTTCCTGGAAAATTGTCTGATAATGCCTAGAGCACTGAAGGCCCCAACCTGCTCAGGTTGTTTTGTACTTGAATGTCAGGGCTGAGGCTCATTCTAGACCTCTGGTTGTAATACAGTGTTCAGACTGGCAGTACTTACGAGTGGAGAATGGTCAAGTTTATATCATCTCTGAATAAGGTGAGTGTTCATTACCCCAAAGCATCTGAATACACAGTCATGTTTCTCTTCAGTAGAGAAAAAGACTCTTTATGTATTTATTTAAAAGTATTTTTTTCCTCTAGTTTCCCTTAACTTTCAAGTGCTAAGTAAAAAACTGCCATGCATGACCAGCCATTAAAGTCATTTAGTACTTGTGGAGCCCAAAGGCCAATTTGATATTTCCAGGGTCAGATAAAAAAGAAAACCAAAACCACAACAAAACAAAACAAAAAAAACCTTTAAACTGATAACTTACATTTTGTCTTAGTTTGGGCTGCTATAACAGAATACCATAGATCAGGTGGCTTTTTGACAATAGGAATTTATTTTTCAAAATTCTAGAGCCTGGCAGGGCTAGAATCAAGGTGCTAGCAGATTCGGTATCTAATGCAGGCCTGCTTTCTGGTTTCTCAGTGGTGTTCTTCTCTTAGCATGGCAGGAGGAGTTAGGAAGCTCTCTTTGGTCTCTCTTGTAAGGGAACTAGCACCTAGAAAGTGTACAGTCACCTAGCAAAGGCCTCACTTTCTAATACTCTCACACCACACATAGGGTTTCAGCATCTAGATTTGGGAAGGAAACAAATATTCAATCTACAGTACTTCCTTTCATAAATAACGATGTTCCAGAAAGAAATTTGGAGATGGGAAGATTCTAGAAGTCTGGATGGCTTCTGAGGAGATGTAAGGGTGGGCTGACCCTGCAAAACACCCAGTGCTCACAGCAGTTCAAGACTTTGCAATGTTCTTGTCTCTAGGCCATTTAACTTTTTTTAAAAAATCTGCCTTCTTCTCTCATAAATTTAAAAGAAAAAATTTACACGGTATGGTATGGAAGCCTAAAGTTTTTCACCTTTGAGGAAATGTTAGTATATTTGAGCAAAAGTAAGGATTCTGGTGAATTCAAAGGTCTCAGCTTCCTAAGCTGTATTTTCTGGGGTGTCATGGAGAATCTCTGGCCTAGTGAGATGAGCAGGTATGGGGTATGCTTAGGCTGGAAGGGTGACTCTACTGAGCAGTCAGAGGGCATCCTTCTGGGGGTGTCCAACTAAACTTGGGGGGCTGAGGGCTCTCCACCAGCTGTGGTCAGCCCTGAAGAAAATACTTTTCTGTAGGTGAGTGGAACCTTTTAAGAGGCATGGTTTTATCAAATGTTCATATTCATTAGGTACTGGATGGATAGCTCTGAAAAAGACCAGCACAGTTACAGACAAACAGCAAACTAAAGCCTTGCTGATAGCAATTCTCAGACATTTGCCTAGAGACAACAAATCACAATGGCTAAATACTTCAGTGGCCACCCAGAACAGCCCCTTCCTCTGTGGCTGTACAGTGAAAATACTTTATCCATTTCATCTATCCTGTTTAAATATAAGAAAAGGTCACCCAAGACGTGCCCTTTGAGACCCTCCTTCCCCTTCCTTCCTAAGTCTCCACCACCAAAACACAGATGAATTGTTGAGGGGAAAAAGAAAAAAATTCAACTTGGTGAGAAAACTACTTTGATCAAAATTCCCTTATCCCAAAATGTTACCTGACTCATACATTGATTCATTCAACCAGTATCTAGTGGGCTTTTCTCTTTTCCGAGCTTGTACTTCTCTAAGCGGTAGGAGGATGCAAAGATGAATCACACCAAAATCCTGCCCTCAAGGAATTTAAACACATGTAGGAGAGAGCACATGTGATGACAGAACAAAAATTAAAAGTAGAAAGAGGAAAGTGTCAAAAGAAAAATCTGAGTACAGGAGGAAGCCGGGCATCTCGGAGCGAGCAAAGATGGCTCCAGCTGAGGGAGTCAGGGGAGGCTGTGAGGGGGCTGCAGATGGGGGGCTCTGAAGGCAGGTGATAGGCCGGGTGGAGCGGGAAAGGTGGGGGGTATGGGAAGCTGCAATGAGCACACATCGATTCCACGAAGCCTCAGATAAGGCTCCCTGAGCAACAGGGAACGAACGGTGTTGAGGAGGCAGGTCTGTTCAGACTGGACCCAGCATAGGTTAAGGCTTTTGGATAGGCTTGAGTGGAGAGTAAGTTTATATGCAAGAGGCTGACAGGATAAAGTTGTAATTCTCAGTAATAAGGTAGGGAGAGGTGAGTCAGGTGGACTAGAAGGCAAGAAAGACTGGACATGGAAATATTTGTTTATGGAGCGTTTGTTTGTATAATCGAAATAAATGGTTTTTTTTTCAGCACAATACTGCATTCCTACAGTCCCAGCTACTTAAGAGACTGAGGCAGAAGGATTCCTTGAGGCCAGGAGTTCAAAACCAGACTAAGCAACATAAGCAAGGCTCCGATTTAAAAAAAAGAAAAGGTTCTCAAAATATGGAGAATGTAGTATTGTGGTCTGTACAGTACAGTTAGGTGGTATTCACACTTTAATAACATGGGTTATGTATATAAACATAATTTGCACATCAAACCTTTGATCCCATAGACTACTGCCATGATGAGTCTAGAGAAAAAGAAATAGAGATGTTTTAAATTTAAATATTGAATAGTGTAGCATGTGATCTGCTCATATTGCCCAAATTCTGAAGGTTTTTGGACAGTGATTTAATTTAATTTTTCTGTGGTATTAGGCTTGAACCCAGGACTTGATTCCTATTAGGCAGCACCATAGCACTGAGCTACATCCTGAGCCCAGGGAATGTGAAAACCTAAACTAAGTGAAACGCAGTGGGTTGCTACGTTAGGGTAAGGGAAACGGGAACAGATACTCTGGAAAGTAGTCCACAGGAAAGATCCACGGATTGTGGTCATCCAGGGGTGGTGAGAAAGGGAGGTAGGAAGAAATCCAAGGAGCTGTGCCTCACGTTTTTGAGCCTGGCTGTAATACAAAGTCAGTAGCCATTAGAAGAAATGAAAGAGGGCAGGTTTAAAAGAAAACGAGAGTTCAGAATATGGGCACTGGGGGTCTGAGACTTTCTCGGCAATCTGAAGTGCAGCCCTGAAGCACAGAAGGGCTGGAGTAGGTGGAGATTGCAGTGGGTCTCAGAGCCAGTGGCTCAAGTTCTGAGGTTGTGACTGAGAGAAGCAGAGATCAGAAGAGATCTGAGGATAGATCCTTGGGAAAATGTCTAGGAATGGTGGGTGCTAGAGAGACTCCAGATATCAGAGAACTAACAGAAGAAGCAAGAAAATGAAAGACCCTCTGTGCCTGGATCCTCATGGGGCCCTGTGACTGACACAAGCCGGTTGCTAAATAGATAGTAATGACAAGGAAATGCGTAATCAACAGGGTTAGGGTCCGCTGAGGAGGCTGAGGGCAAAGGGAGAAAATACCAGTGAGTCTGGCCAAGAGGAAATCATTGGTGACCTTTGGGTCTGCAGCGTCTCCGAGGAGTGACAAGGGCAGAAACCAGATTGCAAGGAGAGGTGAAGAGGCAGGTCCGGAGGGGACTCTTCGTCTAAGAGCTGTGAAAGTAAGAGGACACAAGCGTGGGGGCGGATGGAGGAGCAGAGCTGAACACGGAATTTTTTTTTTAAAGAAGAGATTATACTCACATACGTTTGTAAGCCCCGAGAAAGGATCAAGTGGAAACGAAGCGCTTCAGAGTTCAAGGGGGTGGGGAGTGGAGAAGATGGGTGGGAGAGCTGACCCAGGGGGAGGAATCAAACATGCTCGGAGGCGCATGGGAGAAGTTAGCACTGGCAAAGAGGAAGACCAGACCTTTCCCTGGGAGGGAAGGAGAGGAAATACAATGAGTGATGTAACCCCCGAATGGAGGAGAGGTGTGTTTTGGTTCCTGGTGTGAGCTGGGCTAGCCACCGCCATCCCTGTGCACCTGTGGTGAGGTAGAGCGACAGTGGCAGGAGCCTGAGGCAAAGGGGCATCTGTGGCCTCATTGTGGCAGGGAAGCAAGAGGAGCAAAAAGCCTGCAAGAAAGGGGCTGGGGACAAGGACACTCCCTGATGATCTGCTGTCCCACGCCCTAAGTTTGCTTCACCTCCCATAATTGCCATCAGATTATGAGCTGGTGTGTAGATGGATCAGCCAGTGACCCACTGCATCACCCAGTGGCTTTCTATAAGCCCCATGTCTGAACATTGTTGTCCTGGGGACACGTGAGCCCTTAACGACATTCCTGATCAGTCTTGACAGAGACACTATCTCCTTTAAGGAACGAGATCATCTTTAGTAAAGGGTCAAGATTGGGGTTTGCTCTTTGAGGACCAGGGAAGGGTGCAGGGCACATGTGGGGAGCTATGAGAAATGGTCCCAAGAATGAGAGGGAGAGGACCCCTGGCTTTCCCAAGAGCTCTTGTTCATGGAAAGCTGAAGAGAGATTTGTTTCTTATAGAAGAGGTTGGCAAGATTGTGTGTGGGGGCTCAGGAGACCTCTCTCCCTGCTCACCTTCCGCAGGCCTTATTTTCCATAAGCTCAGTTCAACTATCATCACGTAGGGCGGAGGAGGTAAAGGCTCCTAGAATCTCAACAGCCCAACCTTTCCTCAGAGTACTCGTTTGGGTAGTTACTGCGCAGGGCTTGCTATCAGCTCTTCATTCAATTCAGTTGAGACACTGACTTGAACAGATTACTATTGGCTGCTGTAGTGAGGTGACTGTCTTAGGTACCGCCCTAAATCTACTCCTGCATTTTCTCCTGACGTTCAGAATATGCCCTTGCTGAATAATGAGCACTTGAAGACAAAAAAAAGTGTACAGTTTGTTTCCCCGTGGGCGTCGGACAAACACTGATCTGGCGAGTCAGATGGTTCTGGGCCTGAGGACTCTTTGACTCGCCAGCTGTGTGATACAAGCTTTCCAAGGCTGTATTTTCTCCTATGCAGACAAGAAGTTCTTAACAATTTATGAGTTTAAAAATTGCATTCTCAGGGTTACTACAAGGACTAAATTAAAGTACTCAGTACGGTGTTAAACACACAGTACTTCCTCAGCTGATGGAAACAAAATGATTTTCCACAATCTCCCAAATTCCACTGCAGTAGGTTTTCACAGAATATTTTCTAAATGAATTCTGAATATATATGAATTAGAAATACTGTTTTTGCTCTAAGTGGACAGTTATAAGGAAACGGAAGTATTTATCATTTGACTCAATAAATGAAAAACCTTAGGCCTGTATTCGTTGAAAGTGAAAACTCCCCACAAAGCTGAACTTTGTTGCAATTATTTTTAAAATAATGAATCAATTGAGTACATTTATCCCCTACTTAGTTTGTTCTGAATGAAAAGAGAGCCAATGCAGAATCCAAAGGGATCCTGAGAAAGACACAGAACAGTTCAAGTGCACTTAGATCACCAAGACTTGAATCTTAGTTTACCCACATCCTAGAATGTGATCACTAGCAATTTACTTACCCCTCCAGCTTTGGTTTCACCCGCAGTTAGGAGGAAATCCTGACCCCTTCCAGGCTCTTCTGTGGATGGGTTCAGGCAGAGTTGGAACTGCCCAGTTTGTTTGCTACTGCCAAAGAGTTTGGGATATGTTGGAACAGTGAGCGAACTCCATGAAGCTGAAATTGTAAACCACGTAAATGCAAAGAATATTAAAATACCAAACTCCAGTTGCACAAATATAAGCTGTCAGCAAGTACAGAGAGACAGACAGACAGACAGACAGAGAGAGAGAGAGAGAGAGAGAGAGAGAGAGAGAGAGAGAGAGCGGAGCTTTGTATTGCTACAGCAAAGTAGTTCGTGCCTATCAGAGCAGCTCTGGCTGTGGTGGCAGTAGGGACTGTCTCTGCCTGTAGAGGAGACGTTGGCAGCCTGTAGCCCACAGTGATGTGACTGCTTCAGCTGCTGGTAGGGTAGGAACGGCAGAGGGCACAGGAGATGCTGTTGGAGAGAATATTTAGAGGGAGAATCTAGCTGCCTTGGGAGAATTGTCCTGTGGTTGCTTGTTCTGTCCCATGTCAGAGGACAGAACAGGGATCAGTATAGGGGTGTGGGCTCAGCTTGACCTCAGTCAGGACTTTGTAAGCGCCAGCTATTTGAGTGGCCTGAGCTGCAGGGATGACATGCTTCGTGTCTCCAAGGACCTTGTACCTTGACACATAGGTGTTGCCCACAGGGTCTTCCAAAGCCCCGGCGCTGGGAGATCTCTGGACCTTTCCTAACTGAACAGTTAGCAACATGCCCTTCTGCCCTCTCCCCCCCAAAAAGTGGAATGCAGCTCAGTCTAAGGCAGACAATAAGAATTAAGCCAGAAGGACAAAGAGCTTTTCAGTTCAGAATGTTTATTTGTTTTATTTTGTTTTAAAAGAGCCATTAGCTGAATTTCATTCTTAGGCTTAATCAGATTCTCTGATTAAGAATTCTTCAAACACACCACAAAGTAAGCAATCTTGCCTCTCACATCTGGCAATTTTTGTAAAAAGAGCAACATGCTCAAGGCATGGCTCAAAATAGAACCTTCATTTCCCGATTCCTAAATCCCTGGGCTATCTCTGTACAGTGCTTCTTACTCTGAACTTTCCAGAGGCTATTTGAATTCTCTGTCACAGCCCTTGAGGCTTTCCTTTCAGTGATGCACAGCTCTATTTGACTGTCCAGTTTTGGAAAGGTTAGAAGACTTGACAAGTGAAACCTCAGGGAGTTAATAGGAAAGGGAGGTCCTGATGCAAACACACAATACCTAGGGTCGTTTTCATGCATGGTGGAGAAGTGCTGATTCTTATTTTTAGCTGGGAAGACAGTAGGGGAAGAATTCACACAGCACAGGTCTTTGGTCATAAATTGCAAATCAGTCAGCCCTTAACTTCCAAACCATCGTAACTATTACAGGAAAGGTCATCTGTAGAGGTTTCATCCCTTTCCATCTGTGTCTTGCCTCTTATTTACTGATTCCACTTTGGGACTTAATGCTCAACCTGATAAGAATTGAACACAGGGTTGGGGATTTAGCTCAGTGGCATAAGTGCCTGCCTGGCAAGCACAAGATTGTGAGTTGGAGCCCTGGTACAAGGAAAGAAAGAAAGAAAGAAAGAAAGAAAGAAAGAAAGAAAGAAAGAAAGAAAGAAAGAAAGAAAGAAAGAAAGAGAGAGAAAAGAGAAAAGAAAAGGAAAGAACACAAAAAGAATTGAACTCAGTGTCTGCCTTCTTGGGAGAAATCTTGGTAGTTCTGGCAGATTCTCTTCAATTCTCTGACTTTACTCTGAAGAAACACATAATTGGGCAGAGAACCCATTTTTACTGAATGTCATATAGCAGCAGAAATTCAAGTAGTCTTCAAACTCAGATCTGCCTCTAAGAACTCATTTGCATTATTAGTTATGCTAAGTTTGGATCAAAGAAGGGAGGGGGTGGATCCCTGGTAGTTCTGCAAATTGTCACCAAGAGCCATTGGTTCCCTGAGGCTGATGACTACTCCGCATTCTTCCAGTGTGGACACCCAGAGCTGTTGAAAAGAATTGAGACGCTTGTCAACAGAATGGGAAGCTGGTCTTCATCAAAACAATTTTAGTCTGTGAGACTAATGACCTTTCATTGCTGGTTTGTTTTAGTTTGGAACCCAAATGAGAAAATTGTTTTAGATAACAGTAGCTTGGTCTTCCTTTTCCAAGAACTTTAATGGGAAAAGCCAAATAGCACAATTGTTAACCAGTATTTTAAAAACATATATGCATACTTAACAGACTAAAGGAAACGATTAAATAGCACAGAGATCTCACTTCAGAATTAATACCTTTTGAAAGATCATAAAAAGCATCATGTCTGAGGAGAGAAATGCTCATTGTTTGTTCATACAGCACTCTATTAATAATCCCACCTGATAATGCTACTTGCCTTTTCTGTCTCTTCTCCTTCTCCTCCTCTTCTTCCTCCTCCTCTTTCTTCTTCTTCCTCTAGTAGCTGTAAACTGAGCTAGCTGATGAACAGTCTCTAGGGACAGGGTAGGATCACCTTTGTTTCCTGTTTGGCTTTTTGAAAGGAAAAAAAAAAAAAAAAAAAGAATCCCAGTGAAAGAAAAGAAGGTAATGGCTTTGCCATCCAGGTAAATAGTTTAGGAAAGTTCAAAGATCAGTGAATTTTTAAATCTTGATCACAAAACTTCTTTTCTGAAAATAAGTAAATTCCTGTCTTGGAAATCTTAAGAATTCCTCAAATAAAACATAAATAAAAACAAGTGATGTTCAAGTAGGGATATAAAAATCCTACTGGCGAAAGTAAAAGTTCGATGGTTTTTGTGCGTCTAAGATTCTTTAGCAGTCCACTGGAAGTGGCATGTAATTTTAAAAAATCAATAAACTAAATGTAACACTGCATGGATGTGTCACTCCTTGAGTGTCTAAGGGTGGAAATGTATGGAAATATTTAATGTGTTTAGGTAAAAATACCAAATTAGGCTTTACAAAAACCACTGGATAATTACAGACATTCACGGCATTGACCATTTCCCTTTGGCTCCCTGTCAGGGTGGAGAACAGGGATGTTGGTTGCATCGTTTTGAAGCAATGAGATTTCTGTAAGTCGTGATCTGCTGGCATGTAATAACTCGATCTGCTTCATGCAGACAAAATATATTAAAAGTATGGACGAGTGAAGTTTGTGCCCCAGGGAAAAGGCGAGATAATACATTGAAATTGTTCAGAGGTAGTTAGATGCCTAATGGTCTAATATGTGAGCTATGTGAGGTCTCAGGTCTGGTTCTCATAAATTCTGGCTAGACTGATCCTGTAATTTCAAGCTAAGGATAAAAGCGTTAGCCAGAATCATCAGTGTTCAAGGTCCATGATGCTGGATATTATTCATGTAAAAATTTTAAACAGAAAAAAAATACTTTAAAAGGGATGCCAAGGAGTGTAATTTATGTATATATGTGTATGCGTGTGTGTTTGAAAATATGTACATACCTATATCCAGAATAAGCCATTGAATGAAATAAATTACCTTGAAATTTATATAAACCTTCATATCTTTTCCATAATGGGATAGGATTTTTGATATAATATAATAATGTACTGCATGAAAAACCATGTAGGATCTAATTATTTCAACCTCAAACTGACATATCTGTGTTAAAATTAGAGTAAAAAAAACATGTTTGTAATAAAAATTTACCATTACGAATGGAATAATTTAAAACCAATTTAGACAAATTCAGGAGTGATTAGAGGAAAAAGTTCCCAAGACATTTGGTAGCCTTATAAATGATTTCACAAACTATGCTGAGACTATCTGACCAATTATATTGGCTGCATACTGAATCCTCAGATTTGAAAAGAAAATGCTCTAAGAATTATGCTTTTGAAATTAGGTGGCCGGTGGATATGCAAAGCCTTGTTAATATCCTCCTTCATATAATTTATTTCATCATGGGGGTAGAAGTTTTGAAGTTTTCATTTGCAATTTCCTTTCTTTTTTTAACCAGCTCACTTATGTTTGAGTCTACGGTATATTTATATAGTCTTTCCTGCCAGAATCGTTGACAGTATTTTTAAATGCTTTCCCTTGCTGCCTAGGTTATACCAAGTACCATTCTCTGTATGTTCTTACAAGTGTACCACCCACATACGCATCGTGAATAGAGATGTGCATACTTTTTTTCTCTTTTGTAAAACAAAGTGTTCTCTCTAAAATTACTTAGGCTTTGTTGGGACCCTGAAAATCATCTCAGCTTCACACTTTATGAAAGTAGCTGGGATGAGCTTCTATTTGATCCTCGTGACAAAGTTATCATTGAAAATTTTGTTCAGAACAATGTCTATATTTATATGTACATGGAATTACATAATATCTCTCTATTAGCACTGAAGCATTGCCGAATTCTGTAAGAACTTTGGAAGAAGATTTATTTGGGCCTAACACTTTTGATCCAGTGTTCTGAAATTATCTGAAGATAATTGAACATTCAGTTATAAAACGATGACATGAATTTGACTTTTAAAATTGCCGAAAATGCTTAAGTCCAAACAGGTCTATTTGGTAGTGTAACTCATGTATGCCAGCTTTATGTTTTAATGTTTATAATACACAAATTACCCATCTTGGAGGAAATATTCTTCATCTGCAAATGAGGGAAACCATCTCCAAGAGTAACATGGTCTTTAAAATCATCCTGAAAACGGTTAGATCACAAATTTTGCATCACTCTTGTGTACAGCCCCCTCCCCCTGCCACATGCTCCCATTTAACCTGTTCTTCACCTTGAGGAAAAAGAGGTCCCTGTGCCGGTCAGAATGTAAAGGAGACTTAGGAAGAATTGCATTGTTATTTATTCTTTCATATGGATTCCCCAGGAGACTTTGGATGAGAGGGTCAGTACTTTTTTAAAAAACGAGAAAGGATGCAGATTACTTGAATATGTACTTGGATTCTAGGCTCTATTTCTGCCTCATTTAAATAATTGTAAAATAGGGAAACATTCCAGAATCGAACTCCCTTGTGGAATTTTCTCTCATCTTCTAGAAGAAAATTCTAGCAACAATTTATCTACCTCTGGTTTGCTACCGCCTCGTCCTTTTGTAATTCCTCCTCCTGCTTTGTCAGTTGTGCTTTGCTGCCAGTTTGTGACAATCCTCAGCTACAGGAAATTTGCAAGAATTAACAGTGGAGTTGGGTTATTTGATTTTTCATGGAGACTCACAGTTTTAACAGGAAGGGTAGGTATGGGAAATTTGGAATTAGTTTACATTTTCTATCCGAAGTTAGGTAATATGATTACCTTTTGATTATTTCATTTCTAAACATCTTAAGGCAAAACTAAAAATCTGTGCTGGAAGACCTGAGTAGATTCTTCTCATCACCACCACCCCCAACTCTCCCCCTCTTCCTCATTCTCTAAATCTTTTCCAGATTGTTTGCAAAATGAAATTATCTAATTTCACGAGTATTTGTTCTGAGAAAGCACTACACTCTGGCAGAGAGAATCCAAAGGCATGGTTTCAAGGCCTGGTTATCTGAAGGCAAGGTTTTTTGTCCATGAACTATATCCAGGAGTCAGTAGGAACTCTGAGAATCACCTCATCCAAACAATCCAGGGTAAATCTATGAAGCAGCATATTGTTAATACCATGCATGGAAGTGACAGAGACCAGCGCGTGCAGTTCTCAAAGCACGTACTTTGTTCAAAGCTCTAGGAAACAAGTAAAGTTTTGTGGTTAAAAAAAAAGTTAGCATCATTTGAGATCGTTCAATAATACTATATGCATATAATTGTCTTACTTCATGATTTCTTCCAGAAAATTTAGATAACCAAATCAAACTGTACCAGGAATTTATTCAGGACATTTTTATATCCACTGAGGCATGGTTTCAAAATGTACATCTGCTTGCTTAATTATAATATGTCTGAATTTGTAACTCCTGCCACTATTCAATTTAGTTTTTAAAAAGGCTTTAGACTAGGAACCAGTGCTGAATTATTAATTTGAACATTATGAACTTTTCAAGTTCTCAGTATAGAGGAAGAACTACTGAACTAATTTGCCTAATTAATCTAGTTGATTATATTTATACAAGCAGAGTTAATCTAGCAGACTAGGAACTTTAAGGAATCCCTAGAAAAACTGTAAATGAAGCAAACTGAAGAAGTCATTTGATTGAAAGTTGACTCCCTCATCAGTTTATAAAGGATTTAGCCTATTAAATTAATCATTTGTATTTTGTACCTACATTATATTTCTAACACCCATAAAGTATCTTTGACCATTATAATTAATTTTTTTGAGTTATTGCCCAGCCCAAAGCGTTTTGCATGTGTCTTCCTCAGGCTGTTCCCCTGCACCATCTTCCTTGCCTTGCTTAGTTGGAACACAGTGAGAAGTAGCATGAAATAAGCTGTTTGTGTCAGTGTCCCCCTAAAATATTGTGGATGAGGGCAGAATTGGGGAACAGGCAATTTCTTTTTGCTTTGTGACAAAAATCACATGTAATAGATCTAATTTTAGCTGTAGTCCCTGATTGTGACCCATATGGAACGGCCCTGCACACAACTTCTAAAGGTGTGTGTTCAATCAAAGGGAGCTCCTTTGAGTTTGTATAAAAGAAGAAAACCCTCATTGATTTTATGAAAGAATTAAGGGAAAAACATCACTCTCTGAATCGCTTGATGTGAGGGAATACTATAGCATTTTGCTTTAGTCTGATACTTAGTAGACAAGTCCCTTGAGCGGGAAGCATAGCTAATTTTGTTCTTTTAAAGTGCCTAATGTGGTGTTGACATTCTCAAATGTTAAATAATATATTTTAACATGAAGGAAAAGCCCAAAGCTTTCATGAGGTAAGGCTGAGAAATAGTTATCCATGCCCTCGATTCACAGAAAATAAAGAGGCAAAGAACTCACATGCATTTCTTCATTCCTGGAAAACTCCTTGCAGCCTGGTGTTTATAGCACATGTGGGGCTTCCATTTTCTAGATTCTCAGAACTCATACCCTTTCTTGAAAAAGAATTTTGTCTAATAGCGCTCAGTGTCCGAAATATGCTTTCTGAAAGTGTCCCCTCCTCTATGCACTCACTCTTCAAATCATTTCACTAAAGTTTTTGCTTCGCTTAAAAATCTACTATGTATCAAAAGTAATCAAATTGTACACTTTGAATGAGTGCATTGTATGATATCTGAATTGCATCTCAAAGCTGTGAAAAGCAAGCTTCACCAATAAACTTGCCAGCTGAGCCCCACACGCTTAGCACCTTCATTCCTCCTCCTTTCCTGACTAGATCCTTTGATACCTAAAAACCTTTCCCAAAATAATGATCTCAAATGAAATGGTTCCAGATATGCCAAAAAAAGAGATACTGTGCTAACGAATCAAATGAATTAGGAGCTATGTTTATAGCGCAAACAATAAAATTTTCTATTTATTTTAATAGTAATAAAATCATAATTTGCATACTGGCTTTATTAACTGATTTGATAAGAGACAAGGTTAATTTTTCTCCTACAAATCTTACAAAGTATGGGCTTATTTATTCATTTAACCAGTAGACCTAAAGTTGAAATCAAACTGTGTAACTTTAGGCATATATTGAAAGAAAGAAAGAAAGAAAGAAAGAAAGAAAGAAAGAAAGAAAGAAAGAAAGAAAGAAAGAAAGAAAAGAAAAGAAAAGAAAAGAAAAGAAAAGAAAAGAAAAGAAAAGAATTCTATTTAAGATCAGGAGAGAATGCTGTGCATTGGCTGCCCCACTCTACTTACCCTAGGAAACAGCTGTTGTAGAGTTTTTAGCAAATAGCTGGCAATCACCAAATAGCTGCTGGTAACAAATGAGTAAACCGTTACATCGTGTGACCTATGTTTCTTCAAATCTAGCTGGTCAGTGGTAACAAAAGTACAGTGACGTCAGTAGAGTTCTAGTAACAGTCAAATGTATATGATTAGATAAATGGTGGCGTTCAGCTTTACTTTGAAATTCTCAAAGAGGAACTTCAATGGCTTGAGAGACCTCAAGAGACCTTGGGCAGCCTGGGCCATAGGGAACTACAGTCAGAGCTGATACCACATGGCTGGAAGGTGGCACATGAGGGTGTCAGAGAAATGGAACAGAAGGGAAAAGTCCTGGTGCCCAGTGAGCTCTCCTCTCACACTGAACTGGGTCATACCTAGTGTCTTACTCTTGTCATTGCTGAGACAAAATACCTGGCACCGAAAGTTAAAGGAGGAAAGGTTTATTTAGCTCACTGTTTGTAGAGGTTTCAGTCCATAAATGGCTGGCATGGCAGAGTAGAAGCAGTTCATGGTGGGCAGAAAGTAGCAATGCAAGCGAAGGTCCTTCCCAGCTCTTCCTACCCCTCATAGCTTATCCAGTCTGCTCAGGGCCCCCTTGATCTTAGCACCGCACCATGAATCAATCCAGTGTCACACTCTAGACCCAGCCACCTCTGAAAGAGACCCGCCTGTGACCGCATGAGGCCTTGAGAGGACTTCTAGACACAAGCCATAACGCGTAGTTCTCCTGTTCAGAGGTCAAGACTCTAAGGACATGTGTGGGGGAGAACTGGCCGCACACAACGCCAGGGAAACTGAGTGATGGTACGGCTGGCTAAGAACACACTAAACTACACACTGGTGGGAGAACAGCGACCTTTAGTTAGATTCTGTCCCGGTGGTCTCAAACTGGTCACTTCACGTCTCTGGCATGCACTTCCCTCACATTAGTTCAGAACTAATACTGCCAAAAACAAACCAAAGAAACAAACCTAATACTGGCTTGTTTAATTCTAAATATCATGATTTTCTATAAATGTTTTCCTTTTGTTGTTTTTTGTCCTTCACCCTTCCTGACTTCTCACAGCAGTGGGCACTGAATGAAGGCCTTCTTCTGAGATATGACCCCAGCCCTTTTTTGATTTTGAGTTGCTCAGGCTGGCCTTGAATGCCTGATCCTGCTGCTTCAGCCTGCCAAGTAGCTGGGCTTACATGCATGTCCCACCGTGTTCAGCTGAGTATTTAGCGTATTTTCTGATAGTTACCGAGTGGGCATAGGAAGTGTCAGGTATTGCGCATAAGATGAAATACAGTTTTAACGGTTGTGTTTTGAAGTTTGACAGTGAAGGAATTAGTTAAAGATGTATCTGCGGGAGCTAGCTATCTTTATTGATTGTTAATTCTAAAGATCTATAAAATAGGGTGTTATTTTTTTTTTCTGCTGGTCTTTTTTTTTACTTTCTGAAAACAAAAACTTCCATTTGTGTATCTCTTTAGTGACTTCTATGAAGAAGAGATAGGATTATCTGGTAATAAATAATCTATGATTATGTTATAAAGATAATGAATTAAACTTCTTAAAATGGTTTGGAAACCCTTAGATGAATAGAAATTGTTGTTTACTGGACTGGCCATATCTTATACATCTTGTTAGAGAGACAAAAAGAGTTGTATTCATATTGTGGATGGTTGGTGGTTATTGTTTTAAGATATTTTCACAGCACATAGTTATTTATGGTAAATTTCTATTTTAATAAATCTTTTCCTTCTTTCTGCAAATCTACTACATGATGACTTATGCAACCTGCCTCTGGGTATTCGGTCCTGGGCCAAGACAAACTATTTTCCTCACAACTGTTATTTATTATGTATAAGTAAAGTCATAAGTTGTCTATAGAGGACACTTGTAAGAAATGACAGTATTTTTTGGCAGTGTCTGAAAAAACCAAATGACAAGAATGTCAGCTAACATCCATTGCACCTGAAATTGTATTTGTGGTGCAGTTGAGAAATTTATTAACAAAGAATATTGACACTGATTTAAACTTCCTTCAAAAGATAAAGTTCCCTCCCTGCCAAAAGAATATGATGTGACCCATTTGTGTGATAATAAGTGTCTTGCATTTTTACAGTTACTTTTTATTATTCATCTGCTATAAGGTGTACAACACAATGTTTTGATGTACATGTATAGCGAAATGATTACTACAGTCAAGCAACGGAGCATATTCATCATCTCATAAAATCTCTTTCCTCCCTTTTTCCCTTCCTCTCCTCCTTCCTTCCTTTTCCCTACTTTTCTGCCCTTTTGGAAAGAGTTCCTAAAGTCTACTCTTGGCATATTTCCAGTATGCAAAACAGAATTATTAAGTATAGTCCTCATGTTCTACATTAGATCTCTGGTCTTATTCATCCTGCATAACGGCAGCTCTGTGGCATTTTAAGAATCTAAAATGGTATTCCAGTGAGATGAATGAGCACTTTGAAAGCACAATATTATATCCATCAAAAATTATAAAAGAGCCAAACTGAAATTTCACATAGATCTGATATTCAGTGCAAACAATGTTCGCAGCAGAGAACCTGAGCGTCAGGTCTCTTAAGTATTCATCCCAGTGGAGTTTAGTGACCAAACTAAGTGTTTGAAAAAAAATAACTGAGATTTATTTGGATCAGTGAAAGTCAGGACTACAAGCAAAGACAAAAGGCCAGGGATACAGCTCAGTGGCACAGTGCCTTCCTGGCAAGCACAAGGACCTGAGTTCGATTGCCAGTCCAAAAAAAAAAAAAAAAAAAGACAAAGATGAGGAATTGCTGCCCCTAAGTGAACATACCTTCTCTTTGCCACCAAAGTTTTACTGTTAAAAATGGTGCGTATCTCCACTGATGTCATTTTCAGTAACTATTTAGCCAACTGGTTGTACCGTAGCTTCATCCCAATCCTTGAGAAACATTATTCTTTTTAAGAATGGCAACCTGGCTATGACTTGCTTTCAGGAGGTTCACAGTCCTTGTCACCCAGCCTGAAAAGGCTGATGCAGGCACAATTTTGAGAATTAGAAGGATCCCTGTGACTGGCTGTATATGCACCTTCCCTCACATACCCTACCCCGCACTCAACGATTCAGCAGTGCTTAATCTGGACAGTTTTTCCTCATCTAAGTCCTTTGGGCTACATATTTTACTTTCAGCATGCAGAGCTCCAAGCATACCTCTCATACTGCTTGGCCCACTGTCCTGAAATGTGGACATTCGTGGACATTTTGTGAAAGCATTCTACAGAGCAGACATGGGCCAGTCAGGAAAAGAAGAAGTCATATCAATTATTTGAATGGATAGTTTGAAATAAGTTTGGTTAAAGGCGCATTAATAACCTGAAAAAGCAAAATAAAATACAGCAAAAACAAGAAAATGCTCTAGAAAGCTGCTACCATCTTGAGGGCTCAGGAAAGGGGGAGGGGAGAAGCCGAAGGCTGGAGAGAGCAGGAGAGAGCAGGAGCTGGGGAGTCAGGACTGAATCCTGCCAGCAGAAGCGTCAGCCAGCTAGTGCAGGTACAGGCACCTCAGGAGCGCGGAGGCCTCGGCTCCCCGAGGAGAGCATCTCCAAAGGAGTCCTGACACCCTTCAGCGAGCGTAGTGAAACTGGTTCTGAGCGTGCTAAAGGAGACAGGACACTGGAACCGACGGAACCCACCAGAGTAACGCACCACGTTGGAGCAGTTGCGTGGAACAGGAAGAGCTGAGGAAGGAGCGGGTTCTCGTCCCTCTCCTGGCCTCCAGTCTTCCTCCATTGCTCCCTAGTGGAAATGTTCACCAGGGAGCAAAGAAGTACAGTGTGTAGCGGCCGGTCCCAGCGCCCTAAAGTAGGGTATGAAAGAGAGTTTGGGACTCAGACTTGGAGGCAGCAGCCGGGCCTGGCGGAGCACTCCTGTAACCCAGTGCTCAAGACGGGGGCTTTGAAGTCTAACCACAGCTGCCTGGAGAAGGCAGGGTTATATTTAATTTTGAGAGAGCGGTTGGAAACTCAACTGAACAAAGCAGGATTAATGTTTGCTAATCAGTAGTAATACTTGATCATTCCTAAAATAAAATGATAGAAAAACCTGGGGCAGCAGAGCCTGCGAAAAAATGAACACAAGCAGTTCTCAGTATGATCTCTCCCACTTTCCCTCCTAGCGTCCATGAAAACACAATGAGTAATAAAAATCAAAATAGCATGTGAAACCAATATTAATAAAGCCTAGGAAGAACAAACCTATTTATAAGGCATATGGAGCTTCAATTTATACCGCATCCCCTCTTAGGGCATAGAATAATTAGCATGGTGAGAGGTAAGAATATGCTTCTTAGCTCTAACCATCTGCCTGCCGACCCAGTGAACCAGGAATTGTGCCAACCCGAAATCTGATCAGAAACCCCTGCCCAGCGCCTGGGAGTTGCTCTGGGAGAATATCATTTCCCCTACCCTTCAGCTACCACCTTTCCACAACAAACAGATATTGAAATCCTCAGGAAGCAAATGAGTAGAGCATGGAGGGCTGATCACAGGGGTGCAGGGCGTTCTAACAGATGTGGCCCTCATGAAAGCCTTCGAGAGAAGAGAGGCATAGACGGAAAAAATACTGAGCGTGCAGGCTGTGAATTTCAGTTTTCCAAGTGCTACATCCATTCTAAATAAAGTGAATAGCACAGCTGAAGATTCCCTAACTTGAGATCCAGGAGAAATAATCAAAATGCTGCATTACAAGAAAATAAGGCCTCTATATAAAGGCAAAGCGTGGAACAAAAATAATAGCTAAAGATAAAAAAAAAATCCAAGACATAAAAGGTAGTTACAAAGAATTTAAAAACAGGAGGAAGGTGAGAATCCACATTAAAAACGTGATCCTGCAGAAAGTTAAAATGTGATGGAAGAGTATAGATTTGTATAAATCAAATATAACGGCACAGATAAGGACAGAGAGGGTGAAAAAGTGGACAGAGAATGATGCTATGAACAATAATAGAAGGTGGACATGTGCATAATTACTCTTAAGAAAGTTTAAATGAGGTGCAGTGGTGCACGCCTGCAATCCCAGCACTAGGGAGGCTGAGGCAGGAGGATCACTGCAAATTCAAGAACAGCCTAAGCTACAAAGTACACCTAAGGCCTGCCTGAACTGCATAATTGGACCCTGTCTCAAAAAGACAAGAAATAAGGAAACTTTACCAAAATATAGAGTGGTAATCAAAAATATAAAAAGCCCACAACTTCCCTTAATGGAAGAAAACATTAGAAAATAGTTCAGTGAAACTAATTTGCATTTAAAAAAATTTTTTTTAAAAATTGACAGACCTTTAGCTAGACTAAGAAAAAAATGAGGAAAGACTCAAATAAATAAAACTATAAATGAAAAAGGAAACATTACAACCAATAACTACTTTTTTTTGGTACCAGGGATGGAACTCATGACCATGCGCTTGCAAAGCAGGTGCGTATGCTGCTGCGCTAAATCCCCAGCTCTCCAATAACTACTTTTGAAACTACTATGACTGTATGCTAATAAATTAGGAAATTTAGATGAAATGGATACATTCTTAGAAAATCATAAACTATTAAAGGTGAAAATTGAAGAGATACAAAATCTGAACAAAATAATAGCCAGTAAGGAAATTGAAAAAACAACAATAATAACAATCTCTGAGCAAAAAAAAGTCCTAATCTGAGAGTTTCATCAGTGGAATCTACTAGACACTTAAAGAAGATTTTATAACCAATACTCAAATTCTCCCAAAAGTTTGAAGAGGAAGGAACATTCCAAATTCATTTTATGAAGTGATCATCTCTGATCCCAAAGCCAGACCAAAGCCAGACCAGAACACTATAAGAAAGGGGAATTATGACTCAATATTCCCAATGAATGTAGACAAAAAATTTATCTGCAAAATACTAGCAAGTAAAATGCAACCGAACATCGTAATGATTATTTACCATAATCACATGGAATTTATCCTCGGACTATTTAACATACACAAATCAGTAAATGTGACACCGCATTGACAGAATAAAGGCTAAAAATTATAGGGTCATATTAAAACAGAGAAAAGACATTTGACAAAATTAAACCTCTTTCATGGCAAAGACTCTCACCAGATTAAGTGTATGACCAACTCACAGTTACTATTCTGCTCAGTAGTGAAAAGCTAAAAGCTTTTCCTCTGAGATCATGAGTAAGACAGTGAGGCCCACCCTGACCCCTTTTATTCAAGTGAAGCATTAAAAGACCCAGCCAGAGCAATTAGGCAAGAAAAATAAACAAAATCCATCCAAATCAGAAAAAAGGAGTAAAAGTGTCTCTGTGCATGACACAGTTTTATATATAGGAAGTCCTAAACCCTCCACCAATAAGCTGTTAGAACTAACAAGCAAATTCAGTAAAGATGCAAGTTACAAAGTCAACCAGGAAAGATCAGTTCCATTTTGATACGATAACAATAAGCTATTTAAAACAAATTAGGAATGCAATCCCATTTATAATATTATGAAAATCAATGAAATACTTAGGGAAAATTTATCCAGTGAAGAGAAAGACCTGTATACTGAAAAGCTTTAGTGAAAACTATAATCATTGATGAGAGAAATTAGAGAAAGCAAAATAAATAGAAAGATATCTCATATTCTTGACTGGAAACAAGGTGGTTAAAATGTCCATATTACCCAAAACAATCTACAGTTTTATTGCAATCCCTAGCAAATCTCCAATGACATTTTTTATGGAAATAGAAAAGGCAATTCTAAAATTTATGTGAAATGACCAAAAACAAACAAACAAACAAACAAAAAACACTCCAAAGCAATGCAGTATGAGAAAAATAAAGTTGAAGGAATCCTAGTTCCTGGTTTCAAAATATACTACAAATGTATCACATGCAGAACAGTATGATGCTGACATAAAAATAGACATACAGACCGATAAAATAGAGAACTCAGGAATAAATCCATAATTTCCAAGCAATTGAGGTGCTAGTAACACCATGGGGAAAGAATTGTTACTTCAATAAATGGAATAAGAAAAATGAATTCACGTGTGGAAAAGTGAAATCAGATCCTTATCTCACACCATCTGCAAAATCATCTTAAAATGTACCAAAGACATAAACATAAGATCTAAAACTAAAACTACTAGAAGAAAACAGAGTAAAAGCTTCTTGATGTTGGCAGTGATTTTTGGGTCTGATCATAAAACATAGACAACAAAAGCAGACCTCTACAAATTTCTGCGTCATCCAACTAAAAAAAAACTTCAGCACAGCACAAAATAATCAACAATGTAAATGGACAATTTACAGAATGGGAGAAAATACTTGCAAGCCATATATCTGATAGGGCATTAATGTTCAAAATATAAAGAACTCTCAAATAAATTACTAACAGGAAAACACATAATCTGAGTTTTAAAACTGAATAAAAGACCTTAATAGACATTTTCCCAAAAATGGATGATTAGCTGCTATATAAAAAAGTTCCCAACAGCACATATTCAGGTAAATGCAAATCAAAGCAATAATAAAATGTCTTTTCATACCTGATAGGATGACTAATATCAAAAAGACAAGAAATACCAAGTGTTGGCAAGGATGCAGAGAAGAGAGGACCTATGTCCATTATTGGTGGAGGAGTGAAATGATACAGCCATTATGGAAAAACCAGGATGGAAGGTCCTCGAAAAGTGAAAATTAGCACAGCCATGCAATCCAGCAGTACCACTCTGGGTATAGCTAAAGGAAATGACATCATTATATCAAAAAGGTATCTGTACACCTGTGTGCATAGCAGTATTTTCACAGTAACCAAAGTTTGGTATCAATCTTAAGCATCCACTGAGAGATAAATAGATAATGAAAATGTGGTAAACATAACTATTGGATGATTGACCATCCTTTAAAAGGAAGGCAGTGTTGGCATTTGCACTTGATCTTAGCCAAAAGGCTGAGAAGTGATTGAAATGAAGTCATTTGCAAACCTGGATGAAACCGGGGAACGTTATGCTAAGTGAAATAAGCCAGGCACAGAAAAACAAATACAGCATAATATCACTTATAAGTGGAACCTTAAAAAAAAAAACTGAATTCATGGAAATTGAAGGTTAGAGTGGTGATTGCCATGGGCATGGGGGTGGGAGAAATGTGGAGACTTTGTCCACAAAGTTTCAGTTATGTGGGACAAGTAAGTTTTGTGGACCTGATGTGAAGCGTGCTATTTGCAGCTAGCATCAGTGTACTGTATACCTGAACTTTGCAGGGAGCATATGCATCAGCCAGGGTTCTCCAGAGAGTCAGAAACAATACAGTACTTAGAACAATCTGTATGAGGAGTTTTATTGTGAGCGTTGACTTGTGCAGTTATGGGACCAAGACGCCCTAGAGTGTGCTATCAAGTGGGAGAGTCAGGAAATCCAGCATGATCGCTCAGTTCAAACCTCAAGGACTGAGAGAGCATGAGGAAACTGATGGTTTTAATTCCCAGTCCAAGGCTAAAGCCTGAACTCCAGAAAGAGGAAGGAGCACTGGTGTAAAACCTGGACTTAGAGGCCGAGAATCATGAGCTCTGATGTCCGAGAGCCAGGGAAGGGGGTTGTCAAAGCTGAAGAGTAAAGAGGTTCTGCCCTTGGTGAGCCTCTCTGTTCTGTCCAGGTGTTTGGTAGATTGCCTGGCTCCTGCCCACCTTGGCGAGGGTAGATCTTTACTCAGTCGGCTGACTCAGGATAATCTCTTCAGAAATGTCCTCATGCCACCCAGAATTAGTTTGGGCAAACCTCTGGGCATCCTTAACCCAGTCAAGCTGACATAGCAAATGGGTCATCACACAGTAGTGTGTCTTGAATGTCCTCCCCCATCACACAAAGACAGAAACTGTGGGGTGAGATCAAAATGTACAGTGAACGTTAAAGCTTAGAAAATATTACATTTCCAGTAATCACCTTCTAAACACTCTCCTGTTTGAACACGTGGGAACCATGAGTCTTGCTACTTTATGACTCAGTTCTGGAAGCAGTCTCCACTGCTGCGTGCCCCCAGTGGGAACCCGGGCTCGTGGGAGTGTGACTGTGAGGCCTTGGCACCCTCGGCCACTTCTGGTTCTTCCCCACATCAGATGACGATACACGGTAAAAGTTATACACAGAGTCAGAACCTGTTAGAGCCGGGGCGGCGTGACTAAAGACTGACTAAAGTCACTCACGAAAGGGCTCTTCCAGAGCTGCTGTAGAGGACAGAAAGGATGATGCCATGTGTTTCAAACAAGGGGAATATTTTGAAGGGGTTTCATGGCAATGTTTATTTTACTGTAGTGAATTTTTAAAAAGTTAAACATTCACCATATTTTTTAAGACTGTATATATGATGTGATGGACTTGCTAGTTAGCTTGAGTTTGGTAATTGTTCCACAAAGCATCTTACTGTATATCTTAGAATAATATCCTTATTGGATAAAGATCCATTAAGCACACTATCAATGAAAAACAACTTTTATAGCTTTCTTCAAAGTTATTCCAGAAATTCTTGTGAACGTGGGATAGAATAAATAAAACTGAATTATAAATGACAGGAGAAAAATTTAAATAATTTTCAAGTGCTATAATTGCCTATCTAAAAAAAAAGAATCAAGCAAAATAAAAAGAATGGAATGAAAAATAATTACCCAGGACTGTGAAATCAATACACAAATATCAATAGCTTTTCATTGATCAGCAATGAGAGAATGTAATAAAAAAATCACTACAAAAATATTTAATACCTAAAAATAGCAGGTAATATTTTATTTTTATTCAAAGAAAACAGCAAATGAAACTTGAATAAATGCAGATATATATTGCAAAGATACCAGTTTTCCAAAATCTCCCCAGAAAAGTTTTAAACGGTTTTGAAGAGAAACCTAACAAAAATTATTCTGTTTTATTTCAGTGAATAAATGCACTAGTTCTGTAGCCTAGGGTTTTTTTTTTAAAGAGCATTAAAGGTAGAGTATTGCCTAATTTTAATTAATATGCATAATAAAGCTACAGCAATTAAGACAGCTTTGAACTGGCCTTTGAAATGGGAGAAGACACAATGGACTACACATTGAGGTATGTTTTTAAGCTTTCTGTATGGCAAGACATAAAAACAATTGAAAGTCATATGACAAATGGCATAAATAGTCATGATAAATAAGGGTTAGTGCATCTGATACATCAAGAATGCTCTAAATTAAAAAAGTACCCCAAAATGAATAGGGAGATTAAAACAATAATGGCATATTTTTTCTCAAAACTTGGCAAAGCACAATTTTTCATCAATATTCTGAATTAGAGTATAAAATGGAAGTGAAGACTCTTCAAGGATATTAAGAGAAAATCTCCTTCATTTTCAGTTATGTGTATATGATACGGTCATTTCCGTATTGGTTCCCTACTTACAGTCGTTTGGCTTACCACTCTTTGACTTCATGGTGGTTGGAAGGGATACGCATTCAGGAAACAGACTTCAAATTTTGAACTCGATCTTTTCCCGGGCCAGCAGTATGTGGCGTGGTAATCTCTCATGATGCTGGGCAGCCACAGTGAGCTGTGGCTCCCAGTCAGCTGTGCCTTCCCAGGGGCAAACAACTGGCTTTGCAGGGTGCCTTGCTATGAAGCTTGGAGTTGGATGAGTGAGGTGTGTTAAATGCATTTCTGTTTGTAGCATTGTGGGCTTAGGATGTGTTTACCAGGATGCAACCTCATGGTGAGTCAAGAAACATCTGTGTAGTCCTTTCTGGTAATACATACTCATAAATGTAAAGTGTAGTGGATTGCAGGCATGCAAAATGTAATTCTGGAGTAATTTTCATTACACCAGTTATTTTGTTGAGTGTCTACAGCAGAATTAAATACATATCTAATGCAAAGCCACTCTAATGTATGAATTAAAAGTGGGAATGAGCAGTAATCATGAAAAGAATGCTTCTCCTCGCTACTCAAGGAAATAAAAATTAAAACAAAAAAAGGTAATGATCCAATGAACGAAGTCAAAATTGCAAGTAAATATTGGTTACACTGTTACTGGTTTTAGTCATAATACTTACTGGATCCAGTACTGCAGAACAAATCTGACCGTTTGTGGGTGCATCTATATTATGGAATAGTATACAGCCACGAAAAGTGTTGTGCAGATATATATAATTTTTTTGAGACAGGGCCTCACTATGTAATTTAGGTTGGCTTTGAACTTAGTAAGTAGACCAGGCTGGGCTCAGACTTGCAGTAATTCTCCTGCCTTATCCTTCCAAGTGCTGGGATTATACACATGTGCCACTACGCCTGCCTGATATAAAATGTTTATGCCATTTTTAAAAGCAGCTAGAAAGTAGCAAACACAGTATGACTTGTTTTTTGTAAAAATAATACAAACTGAAGTATCTACAGAGGAACGTATTGGGAGCTAATTATACAAAACACCACCTCTGACCCTTTTGAGTGGGGAAATTGTTTAAATCTTAGTTTTCTTTTTTGTTCTTTTGTCTTTCCTGAGTTTCTTCCTTTGAGTAATGCATAATTTTTAAAGTTGACAAATAAAACAATCCATGTAAGAAGCAAGTATGCAGTAAAAGGAACATTTCCATCCCCATGGCACAGAGGCCCTTGTGGTGCAGCGATAAGAGCAGAGATCCGGAGCCAGGCTGGCGTGGATTCATCTCATCTGGTTCTGTGGCTCAGGCAGGTCATTTCACATCTCAGATTCTGCATCTGTAAATTGCCCTGAGGATTAGCAAAAATGTAAATCATCCGACACATTCTTTGGCACACGTTATCTACCTAGCAAAGCTTTAATCCCATTGCTATAGTTGTTAGAAATGCCAGTGAAATTGGCCTGGAGACCGAAACAGATTTTTACTGCTTAGAAGACACATGGATTTGGTACTAAGAAATTCTTATGTGTAGTGTATCATCTTGCAAAATATAGATTTGTTTCAGCCATAATTTCACCTATTAAGAGCAGCTAATCAGAATCCATGATACGTAAAAATCGTGTACTCATAGAGCACATGCCATACTCGAGGACTAGAGAGGTCACTTTTTCAGCTGAGTGTCTTAGGTCATAGATATGATATTTCGTACATAGCAGGTACTCGTTGCATGCAGTGGACTTAGCATTGCTTGCTTAGACTCTCCTCTGGTTACACTGAATGCCCTTCACTGAAAGGCCTGTTTTCCATGAAGCCCTGTGAGCTAGCTTTACATTGCTGTGGCAAAACACCTGAGAACAGCAACTTAAAGGAGGAGAGATTCATTTTGGCTCACACTTTCAGAGGCTTCAGTCCATAGTCAATTGGTTCCATGGCTTTAGGTCTGTGGTGACACAGAAACATCACAGTGGGGCAGTGTAGCAGAGGAAGCTGCTCATTTCATAGCAGCCAGGAAGCAGAGAGCCAGTGAGAGAGCCAGGGAGGAACAGGCCAGGGGCCAACAGAGTGGCCAGGGTTATGCCGCTGTGGTTCACTACCTTCTACAAGGCCCTCCTTCTGTTTCCATCACCTCCCGATAATTCTACCCAATGATGATCTCACTAATGGATTCACTCACTGATGAAGTTAGAGCCTTCACAATCCATTGTCATCCAAACGCTCATTCACTGAACACATGAGGCTTTGGAGGGACATTTTAGATTAAACCATGACACTCTGATTGCAAGAAGGTGCGGATCAGCCAGGCTTTCCTCCACTTTATCTTAGGGAGTTAGAATTAAGAAAGTTCCACAGAGAGCCAGGGGTGATGGTGCACACCTGCAATCCCAGCACTTGAAAGGCGGAGGCAGGAGGTTTGCTGCAGGATTGAGACCAGCCTGGGCTGCCTAATGAGTTTAAGCAAGGCTGCTGTGAACCACAAGGTGAGATCCTGTCTCAAAACATTTTTAAAAAAGAAGAGAAAGTTCCCCAAACAAAAGGTTCCTACTTTCTGTACTAGCCTGTATAGTAACACATTGGAACTATTGTGGTTATTTTATTGTGAGTTGATATTTATTAATATTTTGAGTTGGCTCTGCTGGGCATTGTGCTGCCAGGTACTGCAGGGCTCACCTTCTACAGGACAGGGGTCATTGTCCTCCTTACTGAGGAAAATCCGCACACTTAGTGAAGGGCACATGGAAAGTGTGTTCAACAGGAACTTAAGCTCCAGGCTATCTGAAGTTAAGAATCTGTGCTCATAAACACATTGCCATCTTGCTTCTGCACTTTTTCCTGCCAGTAGAGCCGTGTGTGTGTGTGTGTGTGTGTGTGTGTGTGTGTGTGCGCGCGCGCGCATGCGTGTGCATGTCTTACTTGTTGCTATCGACTTTAGAGATTTAATTTAAGTCCTTTTCTTTAATATTGATGCCACGAAAAACCTGGACTTAATTAACTGTAGAAAACATTTTTGAAATGTTTCCTCAACCAATTTTGTTTCTAAACTATTGATTAATGAGTTGTTGTTTATATACTTAACATACCTCCCCCACTTTGCTAAGGCGGGGCTTATGTTTTACTCCTTTTTTTATATTCTGTGCCCATAGTAGGTGGTCAGCGAGCATTGAATTAAGTTGCATATTTCTGCTGAACACACTAGAAGACAAATGGAATGATTATTTTTTCCCCAATCTGTTCATTTCTAACAGAAGATTTATAAGTTCTGTCTCAAACTTTAGATTTGCTCTTTTTTGTCTGTGTTTCTGAGCACAAGGGTGTAGCATCCTCAATCTCCTTCAGTCATAATTTGACACAGATGTTAGGGATGGATATTTGGGGGACAGACCAGTATATACTTGAATGTATACACATGAACGTAGTTATGTCTAGAAGCCATTCTTACCCACTTGCGTTTCCTTTGACCTTCCTTTTTAAAGATCACCTTATGATGACTTCTCTTTCTCTTAATTTTGCTTATGATTTTCATAAGAAGTCTTAATGAAAATGCCTCTATTTTGTAATTTATACAGTTATATATTTATGGAGTGTTGCATGATATTTTGAAATACATACACATGGAATGAGCTAATTCACATAGATCCTACCTCTCATACTTATTGGTTGTGCTAAAAAAACACTTAAAATCTGCTCTCAGCATTGTTCAAGTATACAGTGCCCTGCTGCTCACCACTGTCACTGTGTTACACAATCCATCTCTTAATCTTCTTCCTCTCATCTATCTGCACACTGGCTTTCTTGGTACCCAGTGACCTAGAATTCACCTTGGGAGTGGCTGTGCCCGTGAGCATCACCCACCATGTGCCAGCCAAACCAACAAAATAGTTGGAAGTAAAAACAGCTCTGCTGGATTCCTGGCTCTGCCACTCACCGGGCTGTGTGTGACCTGAGCACATACCTGAGCCTCTCAGCAGCTCGGTTTCTATAAGGTAGGCCTGGCAGCGTTTATCTCTGTGTTGTCACAAAGGGGGAAATGAGTGCAGGAGTGTGTGTGTGTGTGTGTGCGCGTGTGCCCCGTCCTGGTACATTCATAAAATTCTGAAAATGACTCATTTTTTTGTAAACCCATTGTATCACCTGAAGAAATTTCATGTTTCCACCTTAAATAAATTTAAAGACCACTGAATCACAGACATGTGACTTAAAAAACAAGAAGGGAAAAAGACTTCACAGGCATCTGTGCCTGACTGATGTTACAAAAAAACTTCCCTTTCCTGAAATTCAAACAGCATTCTCCAAGCAGTTCAACCTGCACTCATTCGAGGAGCACTTTTGTTTGCATAAATGAAACACTAAAAATGTTATAGAGCTGTTCCTTGGAAGAAATGCATACCTGGTAACGTAAGCTGGTGTTTTCATGCTGTTTTTGTTCAAGGCAAAACATAAACCAGGAAAGAAAAACAGAAAGTGATAAGTACTAGGGCCGTATTTTCCACGAACATATGGTAGATGTTTAAAATGAGGTATGTCAGCTATTAATTCCCCAGGTGCTGCCTGAGCCTGGATAATAAGGTTGCTCCATGGAAGGATTTCCCATTTCTTGATATTTTGATCTTCAGGAAAATATGAGACTGACTCTTCTCTTATAGGCACGTATCAGCAGGAATGTTTAGAAAGCATTTTGTCCTGACTGGCATATCAAATTTCCAAGATATGCTGATGGCCAGAGACAGGGAAAGGCAGCTCTGTTCCTGACTGTGGCATGTAGTTGCATCTAACAGGAGCTCTTGGTTCCTTGTGCCCTGTCCTTTGGATTCTCGATTTAGCTTATGGACTATGTTAACCATGTAAGCTAAAGCCACAGAGTGGAAAATTCAGGAGTTTTAAGGTAGGTTGAGGGTTCACTCTAGAGGGTGAGCCCTCCTTTCGTCATGGCTAAATACTTTCCATTTACAAAATTGTTTCTGTTGTTCAGGTTTCCATGTTTAGATGCCATGTGAAAATAATCTAAGAATTAGGGAGAACATGGCGATCACTGAAATGTTGGTAGTGTACATAGAATAATTTAATCTTTAGAATATAAACAATTCAACTTTTAGACTATGAAAAAAATACTCAAATGAAATAGCTGAGTTTATTGATCTGACTATGGCTTGTTGAAAAGGCAAAATCAAATAAAATATATAGGAACTTAAAATGAGAACACTAGAATTCTTAAAAGCACCATCACTCTGAAAGGCTGAGGCAGGATGATTCCAAGTTCAATCCAGCCTGGGCAACTTAGTAACTAAAGGGGAATTTGTCTTCAATAATAATAATAATAAAGTTAAAAATAAAGATCTGGGGATGCTGCTTAGTGTGAAACAGTGAGAACTGCAAAATCAAATTAAATTTAAAAAGTAAAAATTCTAAGCTCTTAAGTTTTAAATTTCAATATGATATTTTGTGTCTTAAAACATAAAATTATAGATTTAGTTTCAGTTCTAATACAGAATTTTCTCAAAATAAGAAGAGAGTGCAGTTTATGAAGTAAAATAAAGGTAAGTTCATCTTGGCCTAAAATTTGGTAAGAAACTCCAAAGTCTTAGGAAGGGAAATGTGACTAATTTTTCTTAGTGTGATTTTAAGAGCGAGGTAGACACTGTTCTCAAGGCGTGATTCTGGGAAAACAATGATGTGAAACATTGCCAAAGTGGGAGCTGCGAAATGTCACTGTAAATTCTGGCAAATATGTGAGAATGAGGTGTGTATCATGTTTAAGCACCAAAAAAGTCAACTTTTAGAAACCAGTGGATTTATATATGTCAAGATATCTCAAATAGAATGCCAGGAAAACAATGTGATTAAGTTTGGTCTTTTAACTCCACATTCAGTAATTAGTGTCAATGTTTTAACTTAGCCATTTTCATCCCTCATTTTTGAGTGCTTGGTATGTGCAAAACCTAAGCTTTAACTGACTTTTACTAATTAAAATAACTAATTTTTCTAGTTATGCGTTACATCTTCCATTGCGGTTGTGTAATTTAAAATCGATGGGTGGAGCCCGGGATTTAGCTCAGCAGCATGAGCGCCTGCCTGGCAAGCGTGACTGTGGCTTCCATCTCTGGTACCAAATAAAGAAGTCAAATTGATGGGTGCCTTGGGTTTACATATTCATAATTTTTTTTTTTTTGTACCAAGGATCAGACTCAGGACCTGGCACTTGCCAGGCAGGTGCTTGTGCCACTGAGCTAAATCCCCGGCCTTCATAAATTTTTAAACGACAAATATTCCCAACACCTATTAAGTTCCAGAGTCTTTGGTTTGTAGTTTTATCTCTACTCCAATTTAAGAATGCAAATCTAAGTGGGGTTTTTTCCAAGGTTTTTTAAATTTATTTTTTCCCTTTTTCTATTTTTGGTTTCTTTCTTTCTTTCTTTCTCTTTTTGATTGGTCATATAGATTAATGGCTTTTATCTTGGCATATACATGCATACTCATAAAATATCAGATCTAAATTTTGAAGAGGCAGCTGGAACCAAAGTACACCTTTGAATTATTTCCAAGTTGATCATTTTGAAACATATTCTACAACTGGGGTAAAAGGGTTGTGCCAACATTGCTCCAGCGAGCAGAAGCTCTTGAAAAGTCCTCTGGTGGCTTGGCCATATGCAGAGCTCTGTGTCTACATCCTCCAGGCGAGTGGAGTCTGTTACATTTCCTACTTATAAATGTTGTGCAACTATAAAGCGTGATTTTGTTCTGCCTATCTTTAGTCTTCATTGTTTTTAATACACAGGATGCGCATAGGTCTGTGAAGTTTCTACCCTAGTCTTCCAAATTCTGCTTTAGAAAAAAAAAAAAGTAGCTGTGTGGGGCAGTGCACACCTTTAACTCCAGCACTATGTGAAGCTGAGGCAAGAGGGTCACAAGTTCGAGCCCAGCCTGGGTTACTTCATGATTTAGCGAGACCTCGTTGAATGAATGAATGAATGAATGAATGAATAGCTGGGAATGTAGCTCAGTGCAGACTCCCCAGATTCAATTCCCTGCACCAAAACCTTCTTTCACCTAACCTATATAAGTTGGAGGTCCTTTGGAAACCAGGAGAAATGGTGATTGTTGGAGAGTAATGTTGCTGGGTCTCCTGTTGACCGTGCGATAAGCACTGGGAAAAGAAAATAGAAGAACAAGGAAAATAAAACTTTTAAAAGGCACAAGACTAATGGATGAATTAAAAAAGTAACTATTATCACAAAAGTATATCCACATGGAGAAATCAGAAGTGTCTTGATAGTGACGACTATTCGGCTGTTTGTTCTAAGTGCGTAGGACACACCGGTGAGCTTTTGTTTAAAACCCTAGTATGTGGGCAGTATTCTGCGAGGCTCATCTTCTGAGCCCACATGGTAGGAGAGCAGCGCCCCAGCTCCCCTGTGCTGCTGATCAAGGGTGCGGCAGCAGGACTGTGGGGAAGTGGTCCCTCCCCACCCGCGGGCCAGTCTGACCCACCGTTCTGCGTGGAATCGATCAGATCCAGGAGCTGGCATCACCTGTAGTGTTGCAGCCTCTGAATTATTAATTAACTTCAGACAGCCCAGAATTAACTTGAGGATTTTGGGGGCTTTTTTTTCTTTTTGTGCACTTTTTAAAGGACCTCAATTCCACGTTGACACACTCCTTTAGTCGGTCAATACCCATCAAATACTTCCTAGGTGAAAGAGCACCTGTGCTCAGCACTGCAGCTGCAGTGGTAGATAGGATGAATACTGCAGCTCTTGGCCATGTGGTACTTATAGCCTGGCAAAAGGGCAGCCGGGACCAGTACTCAAAGCAGATGCCCAAGGAGCCTTAAAAGTCTGTATTAAAAGAGAACTGACTGGATCTGAAAGGTCAGCCCTGATTAACTTGAGATCTGAAGCAGGAAGGTACAGGCATGTGAGATGGAGTGTGAGGGAATAAGCATATTCAAAGGCCCTGTGGCAGGAAGATGGCATCAGTGTGGAAATAAAAGCGTAATATGAATTGAGGAGAGAGCAGAGTTTACCATGGAGCAAGATAACTCTAGAAGTCTCCACCCAAATCATCTGTGTTTTGAAGGCCACAGTAAACAGTTTGGCCTTAAACTTAAGACTCATAGAAGGCCACTGAAGAATGCTAGGCTGAGGGGTGATAAGATCAAATCATTCTAGCTGCAGCATGAGGAACAGATTAAAGGGCAGCCAAGTGAAGACCCAGGAACTCTTTCAGCTCTGTCCTTCACCTCTGCTTATCTTAATTTTATCTAAGTATTATCTTAGTTTTTCCTGTATTACTGAAATGAATGGGAGTTTTTCTTTTTAAAACTTTTTATTGACCATAGAACATGATGGAAAATTTTGTCACCTGAAAAAAGCCATGTTCTCATTAGCTCCGTATAGTTTACTTTATGCCAGACTTTTTTCTCTTCCTATATGGTCTTTGCATTGACATTATAATGTCTGTATCACTCTCATTGAGATATATGAAAAACTAGTTGCTTATAGGACATTTGAGTAAGAAATTTTAACCAAGGGTATGAGGATCAGTGAAATATGGCCAAACCAAGTCCTTTTTCATTTTCTAGCAGTAACAGCTAAGTAGGAAAACACATTCTGTCACTTTCAACCTCAATTACATGAAAATCCCCTTTTTCAAAGAATGCAAAATCTCTGAAGTATTTGTATTAAGAGTAATGCGTGTTGCCTCAGTTGTTAAAGAAATATTGATTTCTGACCTTTCGCTGGAATACTAAGCTTTTATTTTTCTTCTTTTTACATAAACTGTGTATATTGTGTTCCCTTCAGGGAGAAGTTAAAAGCATTGTGTGTTGTGAAGGCTCCGTTCTGGGATCTTCTTGCTTCTGAGATGAATAAATGGAAGTCTTACTGTCACTGCACAGACCTATTTTCTTCTAGGTAACAAGACATTCCAGTGATACATGGCTGCATTTGGCCCAGGAACTTCTGAAGTTCCAAACAAGTTTCTTTCGGCCAAATTTAGCTTCCAGCTTTCAGTGGATGAGGCGCGTTGGCATATAGGAAATCTAATTTTTGTTCAGCAAAAATCTGCTTGGATGTACTTAATATAATTTTAAAAGTTCCACTGCCAGGTGATGCCTAAGCATTTCTCAGAGGTTGGCCTCAGGTCTGGCTCAGAAAAGGGCATGCCCTGAGGGAACTTTATCCCAACCAGCACTGGGAGTACTGGATAAGGGGGTGGCACTAAGACATTTCAGGATGCCCTGGGAAATGAAATACAGCCAAACAGGCTTTTTGGGCTCCACCTGTTCTTTTTTTTTTGTTGCTACTAGCCTAGCCGGAAGCAGGTAAATCAATTTAACTCCAGTCTTCCCAAATCCTGTCACTTATTTTTATCAAACTCTTAGGACTTGGGGGCAGGGCTATTCTCTAAACTAAAGCTTGTGAATGCTCCATATCTGTTTGTCTGTTGATGAAGTGTTACTTTAAACACATTTAATATTACTAATTAATTTAATCGCGCATACCATAGCTGCCTTAACACATTTTCTGTTACCTGCTCTCAGGTGAGACAGTGCCCTCCACAGCCACCTTCACTTAAAGCTTTAATTGCTTTGCCCTAAGCTTCAGCTGATGTTTGATTTATCTGAATTTCTTTGTATAAAGATTCTCTAGTTTATGATGTGTACACAAGTCATTAAATCGGTGTTGATGTTTATGGAGTGAGCTTGCCAACTGGATTCTGCAGACATCCCTTTATGAATTTATGATGGGGCCATAAAGACAAGTGTCAGAAGCCCCATGAGTCGCTTTCCTTGCACCTTGTGGGGGACAGTTATGTGGACACTTTCACTGATTTGTCTAGCAAAGGGCAATCTGAAGTCCAGAATTTTCAAATTGTGGGCACTAATTTCCTACTGTGTGTGTGTGTGTGTGTGTGTGTGTGTGTGTGTGATGCAGGCAGGCAGACAGACAGACAGAATTTGGACTTTGAAATAAAATGGTATTTGTAGATTGTAAGTGGGAGTTCATTTTTGCAAACCTAACTCTGTGTACATCTGGACTATTATGGAATCGACATCCATATTCTAAAGTTCTTCAGCTCTAACAAGCAAATAAAAGATTTCAAAACCATGACCCCCTATCATTTCCCTTTATCTGTACTTTATTTTGTGAAAACAGGTCAAATAAGACAAATATTATTCGCAAATGTTAAGTCAAAAGATGAAGTTTACATTTTTCCACTTTAGGAAAATCTTTAAAGATTGCAGATAGAGCTTAATTTATGAACAAGGGAGCAAACCTAAGTCTTTCTGAATGAAAGCAAAAACATGCTAATTTAAAAATCGCCATATGTATATATAGTATTTTTGCTTCTCCTATGTATAAATATGGTTTGATAAACTTTGCCTCTTTTATTTCTAATTAACATTTAAAATTAGAACTCAGAAAAGTTGACTCGATGTTTAACATATGCCACAGGGGATTTATCTCAAAATATTATTTATTTCAAATAAATATATATATATATATATATATATATATATATATATATATATATGTTTGTTTTCATACAAATGACATCTCCAAAGAGCCAAACAATTAAAATGAAACAGTAAGGTCTGGGAAACTTAGGAAGAGAGAGCCAAATAAGGAAAAAACATTTTTGCGTTTGAAGAAGATAGATGTTCGGGGAGGTGGAGAGAAGGAAGGAAGGAAGGTGTTCCAGATGGTTTTGAAATTTGTGCAGGAGAGGAGAAGATTCTCAAATGTCATGTGGTTTTCTGAAGAGACAAAAACAGGGCTTTAATGTCGATGACAGAGTAGATAAACTGGAAGTGAGATAGTGAAATTCATTTTTATCTACATTTCCTTCCAATCCGCACCCTTTATGGGAGCTGTTTTTCTTCATATTGAGAAAATTTAGATAATTAAATGCAGTGAATAGTGTAGAGTAAGAGGAGAAAAAAAAATCCAGCATTGTCTAATCAGCAAGGTTGTGGCTAAAGAGGGCTTAAAATATTTGTTATCATTGTCACATTAAAATGACTGACATACACAATAATCTTAAAGTGCTTTTCACAAAAATATTAAACCGAAAGAGTAAATTATGGCCAGTTTACATTTCAGTGTGAGACAGAAACAAGAAGAGGACTTGTTTTGATCTGTAGCAATCATCTGTTCACTTGTGCTTTTGCTGGGATTCTTCATTGTAGAGTTAGGCAGGGTTTTCAAGGGAAAGGAATTAATACAGGACAGCTAGGTCATAGTTACCCAAAAGAGTCAAATGCAAAAAGAGTGCACAAATCTGTCCACACACTAGCAACCAAAAAATTCAGCTGAGAGCCTGGACACCCTGGCTGGCTGCATGAGTCCGGCTGAAGACCTAGATCTCATGACAGTGCCCTCCATGAGTTCCAGCAGGAGGCTGAGAGCCCAGGACAGTGTCTCATGCAAATCTCTATCAAGGATCTGCGCTGGGAAGCCCAAAGGTCACTGGTGGAAGCTAGTCTGTGATAGCGGGCTGAGGGATCTGCACTGGAGCCAGAAAGCAATGCTGCCCTGAAAAGCACCACAGCCATTCTGGGTGACAACAAGGCCCCAAGCTCCTCTGATGAGAGCAGTGGAGAGCACACAGGAGAGCCAGCGCAACACGATCCTCCGGGAGACTCAGCAGCACACCTCTCCTCTGCATCTCCCCTTCCGTGCTGTTGGCAACGATCCTCAGCTGGGCCTTCCACACCCAGTGCCTTGCTGGTTCAGTTCAGCTTGGTGTTACAAGCTGACCAGCAGTTCTCCATCCACCACAAGATATACACTACAGATCCTTCCTTGAGACTCTCTTACCTCTAGGTTAAGAAATGTGAGGCTGTACGTGAGCCCTCCTAGTGAGCCATAAATAAAGTGTGATCCATGTAATGACTGCTTTCCTTGGACAGCACAAGTTAGTCTGTTTTTAAACCAACATGAACCTGAATCCAGGTCTAGCCACTTCTTTAAGAAATCCTGTCATAGCCAGGTGTGGCGGCACACACCTGTGATCCCAGCACTCGGGAGGCTGAGACAGGAGGACCATCACAAGTTCGAGATCAGCCTGGGCTACAAAGAGAGCTCAAGGCCAGCCTGAACTGCATAGTGAGACCCTGTCTCAAAAAAAAAAAAAAAAAGAAGCTCTCATGTCAGAGACTTGGTGAGTTTCCTAGTTTACCAAAGGTCTTTACTGTTATGGGGAGATGTCCCATCCTACAGCGTAGCCCACTTGAAAATTTTCCTTTCTGCCTATCTGTTCCCATCCCTCCCTTCACCTCTGCCTCTTTTGCAAGGCAGTTCTCAGCACAGCTTCTAGACCAGAGAGCCTGGATAGTTTCTCTTTGACAAGAAACTTGGCTGCCACTGGGAGCACATGCCTAGGAGATTTGTTTCAACCTCTAGATTTACCAAAACTCAGGGCTTAAGATACAGCTCAGTGGTACAGTGCACCAGCCTGGCAAGCAGGAGGTCACAAGTTCGATTTCTGGTACAAAAAAAAAAAAATAGTGTCCCACTTAAAATTTACCAAAACTGTTTTTCAATAGATCTTATTCTTCCTATGCAGAAGTTCTTTACTAGCATCTAAAAAATAACATAAAAGAGTCTCTACTTGGCTGTTTAGAAGCAAAGAGCAAGAATCACTTCAAGGTAGTGATCGAGAAAGCTTGATCTTGAAGAATGATATTATCAGTCAGAATAGGAGTTGCTGTGCTGCTTTGACAGATAGCTCCAGCAATCCAGATGCATAATGCAAGAAGAAGTTCTTTCTTGGGCAAGTTCAGGCTACTCTCCAAGGACAATGTCTGTCATATGCAAACCAACATACTCAGTTCATTCTGCACGTGGCACCTCTGACTCAGTGAGCACCTCCATGCTTGTAGCAGAAAACAGCAGACCATGGAAGTTCATGCCAGTAATTCAATTCTTCAGCCCAGATTTCATGTGCCTCTTAGTCATAGGCATGTGTAAAGGACCAAGTTGCAGGTTCCTGCCCAACTCACAGGGAGGAGAGGCTGGGAAACAGCCTTCCACGTGCACACCAGAGCGGGGGAGAGCAAGAAATGATGGTGAGCGCTTGAGATAACTGTAAGATAGGAAATGTTTTGATGGCAAAGACAGAGAGGTAAAACAGCCGACCAAGCAGCCACTGCACTCCGGTAAGGGTTATACATTTGTGTTACAGAGTCACGGGATGCAGGTTTGCAAAGATCATTTAGGGCCAGGCTGTGAAAGGCCTTAGAACAAAGCCAAAAATGTGTGTTTGGAGTAGGTTTTGGACAAGGTTTTGGAAGGGTCCCAGTAATTCACTGGTGTTTTATGGAGTTGCTGGTGGTAATTATCTAGGCCTAATGGTAATCAGTTTAGCAACATGAATCTCTCTGTCTCTGTCTGTCTCTTTCTCTATCTTTTGCTTGCTCTCTCTCTCTCTCTCTCTCTCTCTCTCTCTCTCTCTCTCTCTCTCAGATAGGGTCTCATATAGTTCAGGCTAGCCTTGAACTCATTCTGGAGCCCAGATTGGTGTCAAACTCATGGTGATCCTCCTGCCTCAGCTTCTCGAGTACTGGAATTTCAAGCACGTGCCTCCATGCCCAGCATCTTCTGAATCAGTTAAGTAAGAACTAACACCTTACTCTAGTGTTCTTGGGAAGATGCAGAGGGACTGTAGGAACCACTGTGCATGGTCCGGTGGGAAAAACCTCTCACCTTTCAAACCCAAATGCCTTTCAAGAACTCATCATTTTTAAGAACCATTGGTAGAAAAATAAGATGCTGAATAACCATACATCACAGAAAACATTTATATTTAGAAACATTGGTGATATTCATGAGCATTTAAAATGTGCTAAGATATCTGTTAGCAATCAGCTATGTTAGGATGACAGAACTGATGTGGAAAACTCCAAGTACATAGCAGAGTGATAGAAACGATGAATGATTTTGATTTATGACTGTATTTACCCGGTATGGATAAATGAAGAGCTATTCCTTGTGACGTGCTTAATTACTGGTGTCAGACACCATGTTAGCGCTTAGGTCATTCCGCACGACCCACAAGGCTCGGAAGGTCTGGCTGGCGACATCTCCAGCCCCGTCCTCCTCCTCCTGCACAGCCTCTCACCAAGCAGTGGGACGTCGGGCTCCTCGCCATCCCTGCCTCCTAGCTGGCTCTGCCTTCACTCAAGTCTCTCTCAAATGTCACCTTCTCAAAATGCTCTCCCTGGCTACCCTATGTAAAAGAGCAACAGCCTCGGTCACTTGGTTTCTCAGTAGAGAGCAGAGTGCCTAGTTTTTCTTCATGAAACTTAGCCACCACCAGAAAGAGTCCGTCTTCTCTTTTCATTTGCTTGTTGATTGCGCACATCCCTCCCCAGAGTGTAAGTTCCTGAATTCAGGGATTTGTGTCTTCCATGCAGGACAGTGCCAACACTCCATATCTGCTGGTCCTGTTAAAAAATGACTTATTTATCCCCATAAGTCGTCTGTGAGGTAAGCACCATGACATTTCTTTTTGTGAGTATGTGACAGTGAAGAACCCATGCCTGAGTAACCTCTTTAGAGTTTCACGGTTAGAAATCTAGAGTCAAGATGGAAGCCCAGGACCATCTGAATCCATTGTGTCTCCTTTCAATCACCTTCTAACACTGCTGCGTTCTACCATCACGGCAACGGAAAGCTGGTGTAAAACATGATTGATTCTGTAAGAATCCAGACAGCAGATATGTGTGCTCGAGCCATTCTCTGACATTAATATATATTTATTGAAAACTCAGTAAACATGTCTATTTATGAGAGAGTGACTGACTCTCCCTTCTTCCCCTCAAAAAAGGTGCCTTGTGGAGCTAATAGGGGGTGAATTTGCTCACATGGCCAAGTGTTTCCTCCTGCAGAGTGGGCTGCTTCCCAAGGAATTAGCCGTCCTCAAAATGAATGATTAACCCCAGCGTCCTGGCCAAATTCCCACTTGGATAGCGTAGAAACTGTTCAAAACTTGGACTCTATTGAAATTAGCCTGGCTGGATTGCAGTCTCGGCATTAATTGTGATATAATGGACTTTCTCCAGAGATTTAAGCATATATTATTATTCTAACGTGTATAAGCTCACTTTGTCTCTCAAAAAAAATTTTTTTAAGGTTCTTCTTCCCCTCATGAGAGATGGTCTGAATTTCTTTATAAGTTTTTTTTTTTTTAATTTCCCCACATGAATAACTGTGAGCTCTGTTTCTCTCAGACTTGCCAAGCCTTTTTCTCACTTGAGTGACTAGTTAGTCTCCTGGTCATTATCACAGTGTGTTGCAGACATTAGCCACAGAAGCATCCAGATCCCCAGCTCTCTTGCGTAACTGTTGCCTGGGTTAGGGACAATTTCATTTTGTTCAATGAAATTTTTCTAATTGTTCCTTTCAAGTTCCCTCAAGGAGCTTATGTTCTAGTAAAAAGCACATGTGTTTTAAAATTGAAATTCACATACTTAATGGTGGAAGTATTTGGAACCTTGAAAACTCAGATCTCAAACGTGGGTCTTTTTATTTAATTCTGCCTGGATCACAAACAAGTGATATATCACATATGTCTCCTGTATTCAGTCTTTACCTTTATCAAGTGAGATGAGACAGTGGCTATGAGCCGTGTGGACTTAGATATTCAGCAGCTAATATTAGAAAAATGCTTGGAAAATGACAGAAGCAAAGAGATATAAATTTAATTCCTAGTGGATTTATGTGTTCTCTGTCTCTCTTTCTGGCCCATTTCTACCGGTATTTTCCAAAAATTTCCCCAGAACTGCACCTGAAGTGTGACCTGATGATACCATAGCACATGTGTTTCCTGAGTTGGTTGAGTGTTTCCAAGATGTATCTATGCTTTAAATTCAAATGTTTGTCTGCTAGGGATCAAATCATGGAAACTGCCGTTAGCTTAGAATGACAGTCATACACTTTTGCCCCGACTATTGTGATAAATTCCTTGGGGCTTTCTACAGGGTTTCCCCGCTGTGTCTTAGTCAATATGGGCCTAGAAATATATAATTCTTTGTGGAAAAAATATTTCAGATTTTTCAGTCATGTAAATGAATTAACAGAGAATCTCTTTCAACTGGTGATATGCAAAGTTTTTTTCGCCCATTTCCGTTAGTCTCTTCCTAAGCAGTGGTTCTAACTACTGACTTGAGAACGTGCGACCCCTAGTCCTCCTGTTTCTCTTTCGCTTGACACAAGCAGACCTGTTCAGAACAAACCTTGAAAAATACTCTTCCCTTACCTAATAGTTATTGAGGCTGTATAGCTCTCCTGAATTTTCCTCCAAAACCGGGCATACGTCAAGGAACAAAACAAAGAAGTGGAAGTCCAAGTACTTATAGAATGTTCCATTTGATGTGTCTTGTAAAGAAATTAGAAAAGCATTAGGGCACTGGGAGTATCGATCACTTTCAAGAACATTATTTATCTGATAACATAATTCGTTTAAGCAAACTGCAAACTCCCTTAATAAGTCAACTTAATGATATTTCAGTTTGAACATACTTATGTACAGCACAGTTCAAATTCACTGCTGGTAAATTCTTTATTTGTTGTAAATTATATTCCAAGTATCAAGGTAAAGCAAGTGCCATCTCCAGCTAGTGTGGTTCTAGATACCATAGCATCTTCAGTGTCCCAGTCACTCAGCATTAAGCAGGAGAGTGTATTCAGGAACTTCAGGAAAGGAGAAGAGAACATAACCAGTGAACTGACAAAATGCCAGTCTCATTCTCCACTCGTCTACACTGCCCCCAGGCACCTGGCTTGTTAACTATCTAAGCCTCAATGTGGCAGCTACCCATAGAAGTGTGTAGCATTGCACAAATACTACTCTGATGTGATGCTCATGTGTTTATTCATGTTTATTCATTCCTTGCAGTAGTGTATATTTAGACCATGTCAAAATTGGCTTACTTAGATTGGAAATAGGATAGAAATAGATGAAAACTTTATTGTAAAGTCCTGGTTTCTGTGTATGTGTAATACTCTGTGTGAAATTTAACATGTTCAAGTAACTGAACTGAAACTGAAAGAAGCCCTTACTTGAATTTCTGCTGGGTCACTTTGTACTGAGTAGATCACAGTGGCCAGCTGGGACTGCCCGAAGCAGGATATTTTTCCAGCACAGTTTTCTCAATATCCACAGCAAAGCTGAGTCACGGTCTTATATGGGAAATCCGAGGCATGAGTAAATGGTGATTTATCTACACTTTCAGTCTTTTTGAGGCAGTATTTTTCCTGTTTATCTCTGGCTGGAGAATGCCCTCCCTGGCTCTTGTCTTCATAGCAATACTTGCATGTTACATACATCAGCATAGTATCTTGAACTTGTCTGGTGATTTCTACTTAGATTCTAAAGGCCATTTCTGGCTTATTTCTATCTATGTGGCAATCCTTAAGTGTTTTGTTAACTTAGAAACCTAAGTGTACCTGGGACCCATTTTCACTCCTCAGACAGAAGCATTTAAATTACCTAACTATGTAAATAATATATATGACTTGGTTAGTAACTCCTAAGTTTTCAAATTACCTTATTTCAGGTGGTCAACTTAGTCTCTTATGGCCAACTGGTCAACTCACCTTACTCTGAAACATTCTCTTTTTAATGTGTTAGTAATTTGCCATGAGTACCATGTGTCAGAAGTGAGAGAGGGCTCTACCTACTGTACAGAAAAGCCACAGAGGACATCTAAACTGTTTATTAGGTGGTGCCAGGATGGGGGCTCAACTAATTAAAAAAAAAAAAAGATGCCTGTACTGGTTCAAACCAGTTGAATTCAGCTACATAAAAGGTATATCTTTATAAAGTCCAATTCTTATATAGGCACCATTGTCAGGGCTTTTAAAGTCCTTTTAAGCAGTAGTTTTGTGGAAAATTATAATTATTTATTTTTAAGAATGTAAAGAAATATCACTAGTCTGTAGTAACAAATTGAGAGCAGTAAGAGGAAGCTAGCTGTTGCTTTCTGTAAAATCTTACCACTTAAACTGAAAAATCATGGCCAGTCTAGTCACCTGACATATCTGCATTTCAAGTATGCTCCTCATTATTTCTCTTTTTTGGTCCAAATTGATGAGCAAATGCAAACACAGAAGAGAGATAAATTAGAGACTTCTTTCTGCTGAGTTCACCTTGGCTGCCCAAGCTAAGAGGAACCTTTTCTCAGTATTTTCTGATATGCTGTCCAAATTAGGAGGCAAATAGCCATATACTAATATTTCCATAAACCATAAATATGCATTATTATATAACCTTACTGTTTTGCCAAAGAAGCTTTCTTAAAATTTTGTTTCTAAAACTTTCAATAGTTCATAAATTTCTAATTTATTTATATTTATTCAGCATAGCATTTATTATGATGATAAAATATTAAATACTATCAAGTGAGTTTATATTGTACTATTTAATCATTTTATCTTGAATGAGTAAATTTTTAATAAATATTCAGTGCATGAAAATATTTTATATATATAATGTTACGATTATGACATGAATTTACATTTTAGGGTCTTATATATTTAATGATGAGAAGAAATATATTCATAGATATGACAAAAAAACACTTGAAAGGTATTCTACTTACTGATATGTTGATTTTGTGTACATACAAATTGGAAACTTCTAAAACAATTTTTTTCTATCAGCTCAGATATACTCTGTACTTAAAAGTATTCCTGTGTTGTAGAATGTAGCTAAAACAAGGCTGGGGATTTAGCTTAGTGGTATAAGTGCCTGCCTTGCAAGCATGCGTTCCTGAGTTCGATCCCTGGTACTTATTTAAAAAAAAAAAAAAAAAAAAAAAGAATTTAGCTAAAACAGTAAACGAGCCTCTATATGGAAAGTAGATAAATCTTGTGGTGGTACCTTGCTCTGTCCCCGTCTTGATTTAGTTAACTTTCCTTACCCGGGCTGCTTTTAAAAAAGGAAGGAAAAAAATTGATAAGATAAAACTATGGGGAACTCCAAAATAAATACTGCTAACTGAACTTTGTGATGGCCTAGTTAAGAGTTTTCTGACTGTGCTCAGCTGATTGCTTTATTTGTAGGTGCAGTGCATACCTGCGGTAAATGGTGGTATCCTTGTCTTTGTTGTATTTTTTGGATAGACTGTTAATCATCTTTCCCTTATATTTTTAAAAAATCAGATACATTCCAAAACACATTTAAAATGTGAGATTATAATTAAGTGAGGAGACAATTCGAATGTTTTGCACAGTAGTATTCGTGTACGTGTATAGTTTTTATCCAACACTCATTTATATCCAGAAAGCAGCCCTGTATGATGGTAGGAATAGAAAACAATCTGGAACCTTTGCACCAAGCTCCTAATGCTGGTTTCATGTTTATACCTTATATAGGCTTTTGTTTTGGCCAGTTTTTGAATGACAGTAATAAGCCTTATTAAGGAATGATGTTTCACTATAGCTGCCCCAATGGAAACTTTTAAGCAGGTACAGGAAATCGTTATTTTTCATCATTGAAGCTCTCTTTTTAACTACTACTGCCCATCTTCAAAAAGTCATTAGTTTACATCCACTTCCTTCTTGTTTTTATGACTTTTTAACTTATCGTGAACCCTATTCTCTTATCCTGCCCTCTGAGATGAGCAAAGATGATAATATCCACAACGTTTCCATTGCTTACTCTAGAGATAATAACCTTTTTGAAAAAAGATAATGCTCAGCTTTTTTAAACAGTCCCTTCCTCTTTAAATCTGTTAGCTTTCTCTTGCCAAACGCGACCCTCAATGCATTCTTACGCTAAATCAAACAAAATTATTCATGCAAACAAAATTAGTCCATGCAAAAAAATTTGGACTACACATACTGGAGGTGCTTTTGTAGCTTTTAATGTTGCTTAATAAGTCCTTAATAATTATCCCACTTTTTGTCCACATAGAATTTTTTTCATGTTATTAAAGAAATATTGTAACGGACTAATCGCTAATCCTCATTTCCTCCCAACTCAGACTCATAGGGCATAGTGTCTGGACCTGTTAAGCAGGATTGTTGTCATAAGATTAGATACAAGTATCCCAGTTGTCTAGACATTATATAACTCTCTATACTACAGACCCTTGTTTTAAAGCGATTTATAGCCTATTAAGCAAGAAGAAATGAAATGTGAATGAAAAGCCCCATGCCCTTTTTTTACTCTTACAGCTTCTCAATATTACCATCTGGGTTTGCCAGCCTCTTCTGGGTCCTCTGTAGATATAAAGGCTTACTCTTGAGATAAGAGCTGATTTTCACCATTTCAAACTGGACGCAGATATGAAATTGGTATTTCCTGCCTCTTTGAGGATCTCCTCCCATAAATCTTCCTCCTCACTTGCTATCTAACTTTCACCTCAAGCAGCTACCTTATCTGTAATTTTAACATCATATTTCCAAGATGCAAAGGAATGCATATGGTTACATGTACCCAAATTTATGTGCTTACATGTTGAACCCAAATTTATCAGCATGTCTGGCTCTGACCTAAATTCTTGAAGAAAAATGTGGCCAGTCCTTCTTTGCTTTCAAGGAGCAGGTAGTCTACAGAGTGAACAGACAAATAAGCATTTGCAAGGCAGTGTGGCGAATGGGGGGAGTGTAGGGCAGCACAGGAATGCTCAAGCCATAGGTGTTAGTACCAATCTAGACATTGGTACCTGTAATTCCTACGTGGACATAAGATGTTCCACAAGACGTGTTCTTTGAGTTTATGTAACTATGGAATGTCTTCCCTCTGGGGACATCAGGGACATCTTCAAAGAGAACGAGGCCAACGAGCCTTGGGCAAACCATTTTGCCTTCCTGGCCTCAGTTTTGTTAGGCATAAAATGAGAAATCTGAATGAGATGGCCCCTGATGTCCTTTCTAGTGGTGAAATTCTGAGTCTGTGAGTTTTTCTTTTGCAGTTCACTGAAAAAATCTAAATAGCCTAAACCTGTTTTGAAATCTATTTCAACAAATGACCCATAAAATAAATAAGCACAAAATTCAATTTTTTGGAAAAGTGGTCTGGCTGGAGAACTGAGTGGCCCCGTAAAATATTAATTTGGTCAGAGTGTGGAAATGTGAAATGACTGTTAAATGAGTCAAGGCCTTATTTGTGGCTTTTGGCTCATTTAGTAAGATTAGCCATGTAGGCAGCATAACATGCATGGCCAAGCAGCTCACGGGAGCATCCTCACAAATGTTAAATAAAAATTATCTTTCTCTAGACTGCGAAGATATTTCTGTTATTTTCAAAATACAGCTCTGTTCAGCTTTTAAGTCTTAGTCAATAGGAAAGTAATTCTATTTCTTGGGCTTAAAGTTGTGAATCTTATCTGCAAATGTTTTCTAGTAAGTTTTTCTAATGTATCCCAGATACCTTTAGGGAAGTTTAGAGGTCAGTTGAGCATGGTAGTATTGGCCCAGCACGTGATCCCGTGACGCCTACCCTAGAACCTCCAGCTCTGCTGTTAGAATATGCACCTGAGACATTTCTCCTGGAAATGCTCCAAGGGTTTCTCCTAAGCCTAAAACGCTCACTTCATACATTTTGGTCATTAATTTTGGTACTTTTGATACTCTATTTTATCTATAGCTTTACATAATAAACTCAATGAATATTCTAAAAATCTGTATGTCAGTTCACCGCACAGATTCTTTTGGCTTATATACAAAAGTCTGAGCTTTACTCTGTCCTTTAGACGTGGTATGCCTTTGCCGTACTGGAGACTCACGCATGTCACGGGCGCTGACTTACTCATTTCCAGCTCTCTTTTGGCTCTTTTTAATGGAACCTTCTAGTGTGGCTCCAAATATACTACTCTCTCAGTATCTGGCTGTTACTAAAATTTCTCTTTTTCTGAATTTTAAAGGCTGTGATTAATCTATTTATTCTCATGTAAGCTTAAATGGAAATGAACCTTCCAGAAATAGCCACATTTTCTTCCCTCAAATATACATCTGGCATTAAAATTTTTTTTAAAAAAAAAACTACTAATTTGAATCTGAGGTCTGTGTTTCCCTGACACCAAACATCTGGATAAAAAGTGAAAAATTCAGTAGGTGTTTCCAAATATCCAAATATTGTGTCTGTAAAACCGTTAAATGACTGGCTGAATCTTTCCTTCTGTGTTTGAGTATTTACACTGTGTCTATGGCACAGTCAGCCCTTTCTGTCAAAAAAAAAAAGTATCAATTTTTAAAAGAATGGCTTTACTGAAACATGTCAAGCACTTACTTTGTAGAAACATTGGCTTATGGAAAGTTCAAGGTCAAATAATATTTGAATTCTGCCCTCGAATGAGGAATAATGACACAAGTGCACATGCGTGCAGAGAATGCGGTGTGAACACACAAGGCTGAGGAAAGTTGCAGAAATTTGGAGAAGCAACCATTTTGGGCTCTGAAGGGTTCTCTACTTGTTCTACACGTGGGGTTAGATGTGCCAGAATTGTGGAAATGGAAGGAAATGTTGTGATCTTATACCATTTGAAATAAGCTATCCATCTGCAGCTGGCTAAGGGAATCTTATGTAGATCAGTAGTCTTAAATTAACAAGGTGGTTGCAGTATTTTTTATTTCATTTTGTGTTATCACAGCCTTTGGTTACTATAAAACTTTGGAATGTAAATGTTTCTCAAGTATTTTTATTAGAAAACTTATATTCATCTCCCTTAATTATTTCAATTTCATACAAGAAACAAGTCAAAATTTACTCTTTGGTCACTTAAGAAATACATCAAAATTCTACCTTCTACTTGCTTTTCCAATTTAGATACAAGGTTTTCACAGTTCAAAATACATTACATGTTTTAAACCCCTGACTTCCAAGTTTTTGTGATTTTTTTAGTCTATTGGGAGTATGTTGCTGATAAACTTAAAAACTTACAAGTTGTCATATGTTTAGCATGTTTGACACTGTCATTATATAAAGACTAAGTAAGGCAGGATGAGTGGCTCTATCCCTTCATTCTCTGCCACGTTCTTCACATCCTTCTACTTTTCCTTCTTTTTAAAATCATTTTTAGCTGAAGAGGAAAAGAGTAATCTAATAAAGTTTTAGGTAATCTAAATTGGACTTTGGGTGTTAGTGAGAGCTAATTTACTGGTCCAAGTGAGTGAAAATGAAATGAACAAATGGGCACCATCTTTTCTCTGTATTTATTGGCTCTGCTTTAGTCTTCATGAGCTTCATTTCTCAGATTCCTTCCTTTAGTGACAACAAAGGCAATCTCAAGGCCAAGCAGTCTGTGACTTAGTAACCCCATGAGAGAGAAAACTCTTTCAGAATTCTTTTATGCCAGGTTCCCGTTAACCTAACCTGGGTTCCATCTTTAATGTAGCCAGCACGATCAGCTATGTTGACTGATCAAGCTTATGTTACTTAACCACCCTTGACCACACCCTAATGTAAAATCAGAGCACCATTACCAAAAGAGAAGGGAAATAGTACTTTAATAGAAAACATCAGGTCCGAGTGGGAAAGTATAAATGACTGAGAGCAAGTGGTTATCTCAGCTCTCACCAGTGCCTCTATGTATGATGGGACTAGGTCATCTGTGAGCCTTGATTTTCACATCTACCCAAATTAGATCCTGGCCTAAAAGCTCTCTGAAATTCTTTTCCACTCTAATGTTTTATAGTTCTGTTCTTAAGAGCCAGGGAAAGGACATGACACCCAGAAAGCATAAAGGCTTAAATACAAGAATGCAAACAGGAGGTAGATGTACCACTCTCCAGGTAGATCTTCAGCTGGAATTGACAGTGGAATTGATGTTTCTGTGTTCTGATGTAGAGGAAAATTTGAGAAGGGAAATGTGTGTGTGTCTCTGTGTGCATGTGTGTGTGTGTGTATGTATGCACGTACACACGCATGCACTCTTACGCAAGAGGGAGTCTGTGAGATTTCGAATTGATCATCACAAACCTTGTTATTATAATCTCTTTAGATGTCTTATATTCCATTCATAACTTTGTTAACCTTTTTATCTTACCCTTACAGACTGTGTCTCAGACCCGGTCTTATTTAAGGTGACATAACTACTGACAAAGCTTAAAAGAAAACTTGTCTGCTTTTTTTTTCAGTTTCTTCTACAAATATTTTGAAACAGTGAACAGAGTAGGGGAGAAACATGAAAGTTAAAAAAGGCTTTGTCTTCAGGTAGTTATATTTAATAGAGGTGTAAATAAGACACAATAATGAAAAGATAAAAATATTATAAACACTAAGAAAAGTGCCACTGGAACCTGGTAGAAAGATTATCTCCAAAAGGCTTGGAAGGTTCTTAAATGTTTATGTTTCTTGTTTTAGCTTTAAAATTCTCATAGGATAGGAATCCTTTTTCACATAAGAAAAAGTTGCTAAATGAATGACCATTGAATGAATTTGACATTAGAGAAAGATGCATTTATTTATTGAGGGATTAAATTCTCAGTAGGTGCTTGCACCCTGGTTCAGTAAACATGGTCCTCGATCAGTAAATATCTGCCCAATACAGTTTTATTGTCCACATTAAGAATCTTAAGGGCTTTATATGCAAGTGGTACCACCAGAGCCCCAGTCACGAGTTAACTCCATAAAACATGGGCCTTGGAGGGACCTGAAGCATGACTGAAGGGCAGGATTGATCCTGGAGGTACCTGGCTCTGCAACTGCCCAGGGCACCGGGCAGGACGGTGCGTGTTTATAACCTCAGCCACGAGGAAGACTGAGGCGAGAGGATGGCGAGTTCTGCTGCAGCCTGGGCCACTTAAGAAGATTCTGTCAGGATAAAAACTTAAAGAAGATCTAGGCTCAGTGCTCTCTGGGTTCAGGGCCCCATTCTGGAAAAAACTCCAGGGAAAAGTTACTATAATACAAGACAATGTCTAATTATATAAAAAAAGTTAAATGATTATGTCTTTTTAATGTAGTATATATAAATTAATTATAATTACCATCAATTAATTATAATTTCATAATTAAAACTGGATTTCAGAATGGTTCAAGGTTGTACACATACAGACAATACAGGAATATGCAATGAGTGGCCTCCATCCCTAGAGCCTCCGCCATGAAAACCATTATTTAGCATGTATTTTTCCAGATGCACTTTTTACTCTACAAACGTAATTACATGTATTTGGTTTTTCTTAGTTTTACTTATTTAGCCTAAAATGAATAATAAATATTGTCCAACCTATTTCACTTAGCAATACATGGGGACAACTTTTCCTGAGGACCTCACATTGCATTTAATGACAGTACAATTGACAGCTCTCTAGGTTGTTTCCAGTATCTTGGTTTTTAAATAACTACCTTTTTTATTTATTTTGCACTTCTGATTCATGAGGTTATTTAAAGTATCCCTTAAAATTTTAAAACACCAGCATATAAATCCTTTTAACTTGAATAAAATTCACGATAAATCAGTTCTAGTATAGACACCACTAGAGAGTGGTTATAACAGATTATTACTAGATGATTTCATTCACCAAATCGCCTCATGGTGTGTTGCAAGGGTACTGTGGCTTTACTTTCAAGCACTTGATAAACTGGGTCCCATTCCCTCCCCCCAAATAAAAGCAGGAGAAGCAGGCCAGTGGTCCCTCGAGGAAAGAGAGCACCTTAACTCTGAGTGACTTTTTTAGAAGGCAGTGAGAAATATTCTCTGTTTACATTGAGCCATGAGCTGTACTTATTAACATTTTGAACCTCGATCAGTTGATGTTTCAAGAAGGAGAATCTTTGTAATTCCCTTCTCTTCACCAGTGGCCGTAGAATCATTCTGAGACGTGAAAAACTTTGCTGATTCTTTCTTGATGAAGGGAATTGTCATTGTCACTGTTTTAGTACGGTGTGTCCTCTGATGAGTAAGCCAAGCCACCTCTGGCCACCAGGCCCAAATGGCTTAGTCCCCAACAGTGAACAGACTAAACCCATAGCTTTAGTTCAAGAATGTGGAAATTGACAACAAATTATTGCTTGTGGTCTACTTCCAGGTTTCAAGTGCAAACAATCTAAAGTTTATTTTAAATTTGAGCCAGTCAGACATTTAGTAATATACATCAAAGAAGTAGCAGAGGCTTCCCATGTTTATTATTTCAATATGATGTCTGTTCTAATAAAGGAGAAGAATGTATATGATAGACCATATATTTGAAATTCTCTAGTTCCAGAGTTTGGCCTTAAATATATACATATATTTGTAAATTAATCCAAAACATATTGTCATGGTTCCAATTCCTCTGAAAGCTGATTGTTTTCCATCCCTCTTTTAATTTTAGAAATATAGTGGCCGACTGCCAGAACACTTTCAGATAAACAATCCACCCCATGTATACAAGGGGCATGGAATCATGAGTGTTCAAAAGCCACAGAGCAGTATTTAAATAAGTTAAAGTTATTATGGTCTTCCCTATTAATTAAAAAAAGCCATCTGTGCAAGGTGAATTTTGGTAAGGTACCAATTTTTTTAATGATTGTGGATGGAATTGCAACTGTTTTCATAGTGAAAGTATAGCTCAGGGATTCCCAAGATAAAATGTACTGTGTATTGTAAAATTCTGTAGCCATTTGACCACATTTCTGATAAGACACTGGAAAGAATGATTGTTATTCAATCAGAAGTCACCATCAAACTTAAAGGAACTGGCTGTCTGGTAGCACCCACTTTTCCCTCTTCTACTTTCTTAGAATCTTAAACCTTTATTTCATCTATGCCTTTCTCTTTTCTTGCTTCCACTTTTCTCTTTCTTTTTCTCATCTGTCTCTTAGTCTGTCTCTCTCTCTCTTTATGTCTTTTTCTCTGTCTCTCTCTGTCTCTCTATGTCTTTATCTCTCTTTTGTCTATCTCTGTCTCTATCTCTCTCTCTGTCTCTCTCTCACACACACACACACACGCACACACACACATGCATACACACACTCCACAAACACATTTGGTCAGAAGCATCTTAGGCCAATACATCACAACAGTGAACAAGACTAAACACACAAAAAGGAACAAAAACACTGCAGAAAGAACTGCACACTGGAAGACATTACCAATCTAGATCTGTGCAGCCCTTGTTGCATCTTTTATTTTCATTTTTGCTGTTTGGAGAACTTTTTCCTCTTGAGCAAACAACCTCTAAACCTAGGCTCTCAAAATATTGGGGGCACAAAAACTCAAAAGTGTTACTACCTTCCTTGAATCTGGCAAGAAAATACCTTGGCGAGAAAGATTTGTTTTTTCATTTCCCACCCAACCAGTGTTTTCAGTCAATTAAAATTTGTACTTGAGGCCTTTTCCAGTTTGAACCACCTCAGCGTCTGTGATGAGCAATCCTTCTTGTGTGTGCAGTCATTCATTATCTCCATTACCAAACGGAGAATGGAGGACAATTACATTGTTTGGACGAATCCGAGTGTTAGGAGGGGTATTTGTCATGGTGGCAGAGTGCAGCACCTGACAGCCAGCGATTGATGGCCAGGAATGAGTGTGAGTGGCCAAAGCAGCCTCATAGGATGCAAATTACTGACTGTGGATTCCAATTTATCCTGTTCATTTTTCTTGCCCGTGCTGAAGACCATTAGTGGTTTTTG
>PVLA01001184.1:334928-384928 GCA_004027455.1 Hydrochoerus hydrochaeris
GTATAATCAATAGCTTCATGCAGGCTTTTTCCCCCCATTTTCAGTATTAGGAATTGAACCCAGGGTTTTCGCACTGAGTTACATTTTTATTTTGAGACAGGATCTCGATACGTCGCAGAGGGTGCCGGGGTGGGCTGGAACGTGGCAATACCCTTGTCAGCCTCTCGAGTGGTGCTGTTACAGATGTACACCTCCACACTCACCTAGAGTTTTTTTTTTTGAAGATGGTAACCAGACTTTCTGTGTGTGTTCTTCACTGCCAAAGCTAAATACAAGTGGGCTTTCTGTGCTGGTTATTTGATGGGTAGTCAATCAGCTGTAAAAGAACCAAAATGTGTACATTAGGGGCAAAGGGTAGCAAAACAGAGACTATGTTCAACCTGGATTACCTTCAGACAAGCAAACCTTGGGTAATGTGAATGAATATTGTTGCAAGTTCTAAAGGTGATATTGAATGGTCAGCAAGCACTCAGGCTCAGGAATCAGACGTCATGGGTTAGAACAGAGTTCCCTGATTTCACTGGTCAATGTTTGGCAGCAAATTATTTACCCCCTTTTAGCCTTGGTTTCCTCATCTGCAAAATGGGAATAATAATCACAGGTCTCATATAAGACTTTAAGAAATACTGCTTGCTAGGCCCATCGAGTACGTAGTGAATATTGTTAAAACAATTAAAAATAAATAATTAGCCAGGGTGGTGGCGCATACCTGTCATCCCAGCACTTGGTAAGATTGAGGTCCGCCTGGGATTTATAGCCAGTTTAAGACCACAGAATATGTAGCCAGATCTTGGCCCAAAATAAACAATCAATCAAATGTAAACATGAGAGAAACACATGATTTCATATAATAATATGAACAAAGTTGTCATGAATTAGTTTTTCTAGACTGGAATGAAGTGGGGGTGCATAGATATATTTAAAGGGGAAATTTTTAATGTAATTTACTCTGTTTTAACTTCTGTATTAAACAAAGATAGATTTTTATAGGTTCTAGTTTGATTTTTACTTTATTTTATTTTTGTCTTTTTGAGACAGGCTCTTACCCTGCAGTTCAGGCTGGCCTTAAACTCCCAGTGATCCTCCTGCCTCAGCCTTCTGAATGCTGGGATTACAGGTGTGCACCACCACACCTGACTTGTACAATTGTTTTTGTTTGTTTGTTTGGTTGGTTGGCTGGTTGGCTGGTTGGCTGGATTTGCAGTTCTTTGATGCTGGGGGATAATATTAGGGAGGGCTGGGGGTGGTGAGTGGCTTCAAAACTGAAAGATGTTTTAAGGAAAGTTTAGAGTATTAATTCACTGGTGTTCTCTCAAGAAGTCATGCTTACTTTTGTTAATGAAGACAAAAAATATTTTTTTAATGAGGAAGTTCTTGCATGAGTAATTTCTTGAAATACATTTCTAAATCTCTGGCAGTAGTACTCACTGGGATATGGAAAAATCCTCAGTTTCACAGTTAAAATCCTTTAAGCTAAAACTACTATAGGAACAATAAGACATTTCTATGGGTTCATGTACTTTTCTCAATGTTCTATAAAAATTGTAAGATCAATTGTAAGTTCCCATTGAGAAATTATTTTAAAAGGCAGAAATCTTACATTTAAAAATGTATACCACTAAAGTATGGCCTATCTGTACCCTAAGAAACAAAACCCTAAGAGTGATCTGTTGGCATAATATGTGTATAATGTATTAGGACTAAGGATTTCTTTTCCTTTCTTCCTTTTTCTTTCCTTCTCTTCTCTTTTCTTCTCTTCCCTCCCCTCCCCTCCCCTTCCCCTCCCTCCCCTCCCCTGCCTTTCCCTTCCCTTCCCTCCCCTTCCCTTCCTCTCCCTCCCTTTCTCCCCTCTCTCCCTGCCTTCCTCTCTCCTCTCCCTGCCTTCCTCCCTCCTCTCCCTCTCCTTTCAGTCCTGAGTTGGAGTCAGGCTCTCATACACTAGGCAAGCCCTCTACTGTTAAGCTACACACCCAACCCATGATATACTTCTTCATTGAGAGTTGTTTCCAGGCCCCTGTCTTAGTCACTTTTTTTATTGTTCAGACAAAATACTTGACACTCAAAGAAGAAAACCTTTATTGTGGCTCACAGTCTGTAGAGGTCTCGGTCCACAATCTGCCGGCTCCAGGACAGGGTAGCATGGCAGAGGAGCATCGCGGAGCAGGCTGGGAGCAGGAGCAGCCTTTTTCCTTTCCCTTGTGTTCCATCCAGATTACCTAACCACATGGGGCTTTGAGAGGATGTCCAAACATAAGCCATAACAGCTCCCAAGTAAAAAAGCGTGAAACTTAAATTTCAGGGAACTTTACAGCTAGTTCAGAGAATTGGTTCCTAGAACAGATTCAAGGACCTTATGCAAACTCCCAAACTGAGGTTAAATATCTGCATCCAGCTTATCCCACCTTCTGTCGAAACGGTCTTAGAAATACCTTTCTGGGACTAACAACTTTTGATAACCAGCACCCACTTTGACCAGCTTCTTAATGGAATGTGGCAGTTTTACTTTATCGACTTCAGCTTGGCCCTGTTGACAAGTTTTCTAGAATGCAGAAGAGCTTGTTCAGCTAGGGCTGAATGACTATGCTGAGATACAGGAGTTTCTTGGGGATCAACCAGTCCAACCCTTCCTTGCTTCTTCCTTCTCCCTTTTGGAAGGTTCCTTATCTTCCCAGGTGACTTGGTTTTCTTATGGGTGAAGTGGAATGATGCTGAGAAAAATTAAACAAGAGAGAAATTTCCGTGTGAAAATGCAGTTCAGGTGAAGCACTCCCTGAGAATAAAAGGTGGCATTGTTATAATTCCCAGCCCTAACTAAAGTATGGACAGGAAAAGAGTAGAAGCCTGAGGAAAGTAATCATTTTCCTCAGGCATCCGTCAGCCTTGATGGATTTGAGTACACAGATGCTTTGCTTTGCTGCTTCCACCTGAAAGCCAGTAATAGTGTTCTAGGTGGGCTTCCAGACAGAGCGTTACCTGCCCGCCTATGTCAGGGAGTCTCCAAGCCCAGCTTAAAGCCTAATTAGCAGGAGGCAAGGTGAGCGGTAAAAGAGTCTGCACTTCTTTACAGCACAGAAAATTCATTTCAAAGTGCGTGTGTTGTCATTCCGCCACAAAGGAGAGCAGACACCGGGAAGTATGTTGTAATATTAGGACATCCAGAGTAAGCTGGGAATTGAGGAAAATAATTTTGTGGCAAACATATGGAATAATTGGCCAGTGGTGCAAGAAATCTAAATGAGGTACAGAGACAGCTGGACACTTTGATCTCAAGAGAAAAAAGATTGAAGGATAGAGTGATAAACCAGGGAGGTGGAGTTGAGATAACCCTAAAGGGAAAATGCCTGCTGGACTAAACATCCTCTCTCTGCTCAGCAGTTTCCACCATGGCCATTTGTTACACACAGAGCTGCCGTCTTTGGTGATTATTTCCAAGTAACATCTATGTTTCTGAATAAAAATCCATTTGAATCTCAAGTCAGATTTGCCAGGTGCTAGATTCATTGTCAGCATTTAATGTGCTGAAACTGCCGATGCTGAGGAAATGAATGCAGAAAAGCGTGCTTTTGAACCCTTGTTTGGAGAGCTGGATGGAAATGCTTCCCTTGCAGAAGGCTTCCTATGCCAGAGAACTCCTAGGCTGGGGAGAGAGGCAGAGATGCCAAGGGGTGTGGTTCCGACCCACCGGCCCCATGTGGTCTTTGCTGAAGCAGTCGGGGTGTTCTCCTCCCCGCAGTCACTCGTGGGGTGTAAGAGCTGGACCTGTTAGCACTCAGCTTTCCTGCCTCTCACCGTCCATCCGGGGTCCAGTCACTCTATGGTCAGACTGTCATTTCTTGGAGACCTACAATTATTTCTGAGAAGAAAACCAAAAGGAAGAGGTAAGAGAGATTAAAAGAAGTGAGAGGGAAAACATACATGATTAATGTTTAGCCAGAGAGACTGCTCCCACATTTAAGTGGATTTCATTTTGTTCTGTCTACAGCACATGTAACTGGGGGTGACCATGGCATACGAATTGGACTGAGAGAGTATTACATATTTCCCCATTTCACACCCTGCAGCAGATTCATGAAATTCCCACACTGATCTGAACACTGATAATTCTCCTGCCCGGGCAGCTGTCCCTCGTTGCCAGTGCCCAGTCGGATCAGCATTTCTAGACATCTTCCGTCCTGTCCTGTAGTGATGGGAGGACTATTTCCAGAAATTTAGATTCAGTCCAAATTTGGGCAAGCAGCTAAGAGCCTTTTACAAGTGGTAAACAAAAGGAGTAGAGGGGAAATAAAGGAAGGGAATGCCAGCGAGGGGACTCAAAGGGGAGGTTTGCTGCAATCCTTTACATTCAATTATACCAGCTCCTTTGTGCTTCTCCCTTTCTGCTCTGCAAAGAAAGAATGAAATATGGTTTTCATAGCAAGCTGGCAGCATTATCTCAGGATGCATATTTCTTTGCAGGGTTGGAATGCCAATAAGAGGAGAAAAAAAGTTCCTCGTTTAGAGGAAAGTACAGTGCTACAGAGAAAACACAAAACAACAAAAAGGAACGCAACAAGTTTTTGAAAGCGTTCCAGAAAATGCCCCCTTAAAGAAAAGAAAATATTTAAATGAGAAGTTTTGGGAAGCTAAAATTTCCCATATTGAAAGTCACCATTTCCCAAAAATCTTTAATTATGGAAAGCAATTTGGGCCAAAATACTGAGTTTTTGACATTTGAGGATTTTTAGAATCTCTCTTTCACTGAGGAAGACAATAAACTCCAGACAAGTCCTCCGTCAGGCACAAGGCCCTACCTACTTCTTCACTTCATTATACCAGTATTTGGAAGAGAGACAAGGTTTGCTCAAATAAGCCCTTTATCCATCTCAATTGGCATGATCTCTGTGAGTTTCTCAAAGTAACACCGAAATAACTGTATATTTGAGTGAGATGCGTGAGTTTAAAAGTCGGCTGGTGCTGTTTACTTATTTTTCAGTAGAAAAAAAAATGAAAATGACTTATTGAAAATATTGCGAAATTTCCCTCTATCAATAGCTTCAGTAAGTATTCCTAGCCCCAGTCACAGATGGATAAAGTAAAAGTTGTGTTTTTTTAAAAAAAGAAATCCTTATTTCTAGAGTGCAGAAAATAGCAAAGGATCTTGTAAAAGCAGTGTTAAAGCAGAGGCCCCGAGTTAAAAGCTATTAAAAGGAAGGTTAAAAATAATTAGACTGTATTAATACGATGTTGTTTACATTCTTTAATTGTTTACTCTTAAAAATAAGATTTTTGATGGCTACAGCTTGGTCCTACATTTTTAGTTCTTTCGACTACAGTGGGTCTTTTTCTGTCTTTCCTTCCTTTTTTTCCCAATAAAATTGCTCCCTCATTTCTTCCATTACCTGCAGCATCAAGTGCTTTTTAAATTCTGTCCAAAAAAATCACTCTCAGAGAAATAAGTACTTTATGAATAGTCTTTATACCAGCACCTCATTCCCTTCACTCATTCATTCATGCCTTTCCTCACTGGAGAGCAGCCTTCTAAAAATTACCTAATTGAGAGTGTGCTTGCTAATGGGTAAATGTAAGTCCTATTAACCTCCTGATCTCGAGGACTTGTTTTGATGTTGCTGCTGCTGTTTTCATTGTGTTGGAGTTTTCAAGTATGAGAGAGTGAGCATTGGGGAGCTGCTTACTCCAAGAATTCTCCCCAATTTATGACACTCCCCAGTTTATGACATTCCTCTATTGTCTAACCAAGGGAAATCATTTTTTTATTTATAAAATTCTTAGAAACTGAGGTAGAAAAGTGGAGAGCCTTAACTATTGTTTTCTAACAGTGCTTTCTTTAAGTCTTTTTCCTGCATCATTGTTTTTTATCATAATCATAATAGAAAATCTTGTTTCCGGTTTTGTTTTGTGTTGGTGGGTGAATTAGACTCATGATGACCAACTGATCATTTCATAGAGATTTTTCAGCTAATTCTCACTCCTCCTTCAGAATCATGAATTCTGTACTCAGACTGAAACACATGCAAGGTTGTATCACTTTTCCTTTGCAAGGTAAATATTGAGAGAGAGGCGATCTCCCCCTGTCTCTAGATACACTTTATCTTTTAGATAAGTCCCTGCAGACTGAGGTTTCAGACTGTTTCATGTTGGACCTCTTGGATTCCAAACTTTCTTAGAGCTTCTAGATAAGCAACAAACTTTAGCCATAATTACCCAAAGAGTGAACGGAACAGGAATTAGTTCCGAGATCTGGATTCACACCTACTAAAATCCTGGAGGTGAAAATCTTTCTAAATGGTCTTGACTTAAAGGTTTGGACTCAGTTATTGAGGAAGGAATGTGTCTTCTGCGATGAAGGGTGTGTCATAAACATGCCTATGGAAGATTCCTTCCTCCCATATTACTAAGTATGTCTTGTTCACCGAGCTGATGGTGGATATTTGCATTCTTTACCCTATCAAATACTGACATTTGACAATTTCAAGCTCTCATCTACTTTGAACTTAGCTTTTGGATATAATTTCACTTTAAAATTATGAAATGCATGTCACCCTTTTTATATCTCTGCACATGTTTTCTAAAATAAAGAAAATCACCTCTTCAGAAGAGGAGATTCTGACTCCAGTCTGATGAGTTAAGCCTCTCAAAGTATATATGGGGAAATACACAGAGATGAGCAGAGTGATCTCTTTGGTTGATCTTTTAAACTGTGGGTCTTAATTCTTCTTTTTTAAAATATACCTTGATTCTTATTATGTGCAGGTACAGATTCCCTATAATGATTGCTATCATTATGTATATCAAATATGTACCAATAAAATTCATTTTTAAAATGTGTGGATCTGAGTTGAGTGTGGTAGTGAAAGATTATAATCCCGGAACTCTGGGAAGCTGAGACAAGAGGAGGGCAAACTTGAGCCTTGGCCAACTCAATAATTTAGTAAGAATCTGCCTCCAAATTTAAAAACTAACAAAAAGTCTGGGAATGTAGTCCAGTGCAAAGGTCCTGGTTTTCCCTAGCACTGCAAAAAAGAAAACAAAAGATGTATTTGTGAGTCTCACCGTTTTATTTGTTAGTGCAGCTGAAAGGGTACGCAGGTATCCTTCAGTGCTGTGAGGACATTTCCTCTTCTTGAAGATTTATAGAAAGTAGCACAATGGAAATTGGCCATGGCTGGTTCGTTTCCCCTGTCACTAGAAGACAGGGTAGATAGAGTGAACTCTAAACACTGCGTGAGCCATGAATTACTAAATCCTGATGGCCTTGGGCCTGTGTGACTCGTGTGACTCTTGAGACATAGGAAGGTCTCCTGTTGTCCTTGTGATGGTCCCATGGATTCTGTGCTTCGGTGTTGCTGTTTGATTGGATGGATTATACAGAAGACTAGTGAAAGAGAAAAGGAGAGAGACTCTGTGTAACAGGGTAGTTAAAGTCTTAGGGATTAACTTTCCTCATAATTTTTTCATAATGAAATTACTAAAGCAATGTCAGTAAACAGGAAACAAGTGATGTGTAAACTAATTAGCACCAAAGGGAACATAATAGTTTACTTATTAAAATCCATGGACAGATTATATGACTCTATTGGGTCCAGGGTCCAGAGATTACATGACTCGATGTGCCTTTTCTGAGGGAAACACCCCAATGTACTTTGTCAGCTTACTGGCTTCTGACATTAAATAAGCTTCAGGTATGATTTATTGAGTAGCCTTTTGACAGGAACGAGAAACCAAAATCTGCTAGTGCTAGCTGAGCCTTGGCTGTATTTTCATTACCTTCCCAAGTATTACATTTAGTCAACTGAGTTACATGGAGTTCTGGGAGAATCCCTTCTGCTCCCAGAAGTCATTGTTCCACTCATAATAAAATTATGCTATCAATTTGCCACAAGAGAAACACTAGAGTCCACTAAATTATTGCCGTGTGTTTTGCATAAAAAACAAAGTGATACCAATTAAAAACAACCACCCCTGCATTCTGTTTTTTAATGGCATTCAAGGAGGAGCATAACTTCCTCACCAGGGAGGTTGTGTCCCCCTTTACCCATTACAGATTTCATTTTCCTTAATTAGAAAGTGGTGCGTACAGAACAGGAGCAAGGGGTTTAAGACAAGAAAGAATGAAACCTGAGCTGAGCCCTAAATAATATGTCAGAAAATGACAACTCACCTCCCACAAGACTCTTTCATTTGAAAGGTTTGCTAGGTTACATCAGGCTCAGATAGATTTTTCGGAAAATGGAGCCATAACCCACAAACTAAACAATGCCTCAGTTCCAAAACTCACCAGATAAGTCAAATCCATACTTTGGTTCCATCACAGTGACAAGGATGTACTCTGTAGCCCTCACTTAGGGGACTATTTTCCGAATACTGTGTCCCTAGGGATTTGGGCATTCGTTATGATGTAAATCTGTCATATTTTTAGATTATCGGCAGGAACCAATATCCTGCTGTCTCAATTCATCTTCTACTATATTAATGAAAGAATTGCCAATAATTTGGTCTCAGAAGGAAAGCTTGCCTATCCATGCCCTAAATAAATAATGCTTCCCAGTTTACCATCAGGTTGATAATGAAGTCAATTCAGAATTTGAGACATCATGTGTAGGTCAAATTCCATTATAACAGAACATCGTTACACCATAAAACTATTTCCAGCCCTTGCTGGGGATATACCTCAGTACATAAGGGCCTGCCTGGCAAGCACAAGGTCCTGGGTTCGATTCCTGGTATCAAGAATAAAATATTTTTTAAGAAATTAAAAATATTTCCAGCCCTAGGCAATAGTTCACTAATTCTAAGTAATACTTGTATTGATGCAGTTTTGTTTAGCAATTGTGAGTAGCCACTTACAGCGTTTTATAGCTTAAGTGTTCTGCCCTGAAGAGAAACAAGTAGTTTCTTGAGAAAACTGGTATGGAGGTGATAGGACTTTCTCAGTAAGACCAGAAATTGCTAACAAGGAACCAAACAGCAGGAATCTCCAGTGCTAGAAACTCTTCCATAACCAAAAAGCAACACTTGCAAATAGAATAAATGGGTCCAAAGAGAGTGTGATCCTGTAACCTTCCTAACCGACTAGAATTACCGAGTGTTTCATGAGTCAATCTTTGTCTATTTTGCAAATTAGTTAATGGTGTGAAATAATTTCTGGGTTGTTTAGGGTTTTTTTCCTGCCTTTTAATTAATACAGAGAGAGTTCAGAAGTGTAACACTTAGCTTGTAGATGCTCCTAACATTTTGTTGAATTCAAATAAAGTAGGAAAAAAAGTCGGGGGAAGAAAAGATGCTCGAAACGTGCATTGAGGAAAGCGAGTTACTCTCGGCAGGCAATTTCTTGCAGGAGATTAGATTGGGAGTTAGTTTTGAATCAGAGGAAGGAACTGTTTCTAGTGGTCAGATAGCAGTATGAGACTTTATGAAAGAAGGGAAATTGAGTAAAGGGCTCTGGGAGGAAACCAGCTTTCCCTGTCTAGAGAAAAAGAAGTGTACAAGAAATCTGTGATGTGCAGTGAGGCAGACACTCCAGCCCACGGGGGTGCAGAGGGGCAGCAGGGCGAAGGATAAGCATCCAGACGAAAAGTACTGGAAGGTGCTTTGTAAAAGGGACGGTGCTGAGGCAGTGGTCCCAGTTTGGGCCTAATCCCAGCTCAGACAATTTATGTGATCTCGGGGGTAATTTAGCCTGTCTCAGTTATCTATTTCCTCATCCATTAAAGACTGGAGACTGGGAGATTTTTAAGGTCTTTTCTATCCTTCAAATTCTATTATTTTATGATTCTAAGCCTGTGAATTGAAAAAAAAAAAAAAACATCTAGTCAAAGCAAGTGAAATGAAAAATGATTTTGACCATTGTATCTTGAATTGATTAGAAGAGGACATGAAGAGACCAGTCAGGGCTGACTGTAGGTGACTTAAACAAAACCCAAATCAGAGACTTAGCCATTAAAATGAAGAAAAGGAACCAATTTTTATCTCTATTGTTAAAAACCATGGCAGGATTTGGCGACTAATTCAGCACAGGCTAAGAATAGAAAAAGGAGGTACAACTCTGAGCTCTGGGCCTTGGGTGGCAAAGGGCTAGGAATTCTTTTTACAATGACAGTGGATTTGGTAGGCCCTACTCATTTCTCTGGAAGATGATTTTGTTTTCACAACATAAGGTAAAATAGCACTGAGCCCTGCAGGGAAAGGGGTCAGAATAAAGGGAAGCACTTTGGGCCTGCACAGGGGACCGGCAGGTGGGTCTGAGGGGACGCTATTCAGACCTTGGGAGCAGATGGAGTCACTCAGAAAGAAAGGACGCTTTAGGGACAGAGGGCACTAGAGAGCTCAGAGCTCTCCGAAGAGTCACTATACTGCTACTTAGAAGAGTCCTAATCTGGGCCGGTGGTTTAGGGGATGGTGAGTCCATACGGCATGCATGAGGTCGCTGGCTCGATTCCCTAGAAGAGTCCTGGTACTCTATCAGAGCATAGTCATGCAGGCGCTTCCTAAGGCAGAAAATTATAAAGGACAAGACCTCAACACTCATTTCCAATATCCAACTGTAAAGACCAAGTAGTGTGTGGGGGCAAATAAGTTTACATTTATGTAAAGACAACATTTTTCATAAAAATGGAATCTTGCAAAGAAACTCATCTTCTTCCAAGTATACAGAAGATCATAAAGGGTAAAATTTATATACCATGAAAGTTTTTACTTAAATAGACATCATCAATTTTTCATAGTTGTGAGGGTTAAAACTCTTGTAAGGATTTGGAGTTACATCATAGGTTATTTTCTTCTCTGTACAAAATTCCTTGGCATCCTGCTCCCTGACCAAAAGAAAAAAACTCTTCCTAATAGTGCATTGTTGAGCTGGCTGCGGAGAGCATAGACCTTTGGCTATGGGTGAGCGCGCCTCTGTGCAACCTGCTTCAACGTGATCGCTCTGAGCTTCCCACTTGCGTAGCAATTTATAAATTTTTAAAAGGGAATACCAGAGAAAAATGAAACACTGTCGATGAAAAGTATACCTCATGGAGCTTTCATGTGGAGGCTGTGCCCTTCACCTTATTTTGATAGCTCGATAAGCTCTTTAAAATTCCTTTCTTCCAGGGAAACACCCCTCCCCAGAAAGGCAAAAGAACTCACACCAAGTTGGTATTACAGGAAGTTTCACAAAATAATCACTGAACTTCAAGTCATTGAGATGACCAGACTAAATGACTACCCTAGACAGTCAACTTCTGTTGTTAAAGTTGTTTAAACTGACTCTAGATATGGACATTTTGGGAACTGTTGTCTATTTTGTCCATTTGTAACTACACAGCAAGAGGAATAAAGATGGGAATCCACAGTGGTTCTCCCTGTGCCGTTTAAGTACTGTATTGAAATCAATGGTACATTTGTGGTGTATCACCTTACAGTTCAGTTTAATCACATCTGTCCCAGCCTCCTCACCCTCAAGGTTGCCTTTTGCTTGGAAGCTCTCTGGTCTCCAAAGCCATCTTCATACTGAAGCATTTATTTCCCAAGGGCCTCTTCTACAGGTTTTCTCATGGTGTGTATTGGAATGTTGCCGTACCAAAGTTCATCTCAATCAAGAATTCTCTTTAAAATAGGCGTATTTCTGGTCCCATTTTTATTGGGCAATAATAACACAGAGGAACCCTAGAGTCCCGAATGAATCTGCATTTCAATGGGTTTGAAATTTTTCTGAAATCATTACCTTTTCCCCCTAAGTGCAGTGACTTACCCCTGGTATCCATTCAGTCTTGACTCTATTTGGAGCAGTACATGGAAACTTTTATAATTCTTTCCAGAAAACTGGACATTCATAATAGGAATACTGTAACAGGTTGAACCATTTTATGAGAATGTTATTTTATGAATCTGAAATCTTTATTTAAAAGGGAACATGAAATATAACATCAAACAGTAAATATAATTAAAATTATCATAGAGCCAATTGGTTTTTTCTCTTTTTGAGACAGGATCTCGCTATGTAGTTCAGACTGGCCTTAGGCTCACTTGGTAGCCCTGGCTGGTCTCGAACTTGCAACAATCCTCCTGCCTCAACCTTCCGAGTGCTGGGATTACAGGAGTGCACCACCACTCCTGGACCATAGAAGTGAATTTTATGGTACATCTCTCATATGGTTTCCTAGGAACACATAAATACCAAGATTCAATTGGACTTACTTTTTGGTCAGATCATGCTCAGAAAGGGATACATTCTTGTTATCTCTCAATTGTAATCCTATCTGAAGAAAAGCTTGGCTCCATCAGACTATTCACCTCCCACTCTTTGAGAGCAGAGGCTGTGGTTCATGTTCTCTCCATAGTGTCTGGTACTTAGCAGACACTCCCCTCATGCTTGTTGAAAAAATGCTCATTTCTGAGTAATAAAAACTGTTTGGTGGTACTGTATTTAGAGGTAGTGCAAAATTTTAAATGTAAAATATTTTTCTCACTGCTGAACAGTTACCAATAAAGCAAAGCTCTTGAGCTACATATTGGGTAATTTAAAAGAAATAAATTTTAAGTGAAAAAGGTCCTATAGGTAAGTGTGTTAGTCATTTTCCTCACCATCGAGACAGTGTCTGATATTCACAAATTCAAGGAGAAGAGGTTTATTTTGGATCATGTTTTCAGTCCATGGTCCTCTGGCCCCAAGACAGAAACTGCATGGTGGAAAGATCTAGCAGAAGAAATTGCTCACATCATGGTGACCAGGAAGCAAAGAGAAAGGACAAGCCCGAGAGGGAGACCCATCCTTCCAGTAACCCATCTCTTCTGACTGTACCAAACCTTTAACAGCACACTCACCCACTGAATACAGCACTGGACTCATTGGAACAATGAGTAGAGCACCCCGGATTCACACCGTAACAGTAAGCTAAACCGAAACTCGGTTCCCAAAAACTTTTGAGGCCCAGAGAGGGGAAAGGGTTTTCTGAGAGCCTCCCAAAATTGAACAGATCAAGTCCTGGATCCAGAACTATTCCCATTAAACCAGAGTCTACCTCTAACATCATTCCATTTCAATTATCAAATGATTTCAAATATATTTGTATATATATATATGGAGGTGTCTTGGTCAAGTACTTAGTATCGTTTCTTGTCCATGTTATTTCATAGTGCTATCGTAACCTTGGTTTTCAGAAGAATTAAAATGCTCTTCTTGATTGTTGATATGTTACTGTGCTCATGAATGTTATGAAAAATTAATTAGTAAGACAATAAGAGTAGAGATGCTTAAATCATGCGTTAATTTTTTTTTTTTTTTTTGGCATTGGTAATTGAACTCATGACCTTACACTTGCCAGGCTGGCACTGTGCTGTGGATCTATATTCCCCGGCCCTTTACATAAATTTTAGTAAATGAAACATTTATAATCTACTCAGATAGCTATCTGTAATTTTTTAAAAATAAGACATTTAAGAAACTTATTTCTTCTCTTTAGAAACTTTACTTTGGGTTTGGGCTGAATTAAAACCTTTTATATGTGCTGGGGGGCTGATTAAAAACGTAGGAAACTTACCTAAATTATACAATGAAAAGAAGATTTTTGTGATCTGAAAAAGATGATACTAACTGCAACAAAGCCACCATTAAAAACCTAACAGCCAGCTAAAAGTGGGAGCCACTACCATAGTGAATGTGTGACCTTGGACTGTAACCAATTAGGAAGAGCCAGGGCAGCCAATGAACAAAGCAATTACAATGGGAGTCAGACTATTAAGAAGCCAAGAGTTCAGCAGCTTTATGTCCCTGCCAAGGTATCCCCAGAACCTGTGTAATAGGAATTGAATAATATTAACATTCCCCCATGCTAGTTTAAGGCAACTCACAGTACAGTCTAATCCAAGCTGATTTTTCATTTTGATGACTGTGGGAGTGGTTATTTTATTTTTATATGTACTTTTACAAACATTTAAATTGAAATAACCAGTAGCATAAAATTGCCTGTGATTTAGCCGGCTATGAACTTGAAACCAAATATACTTAGAAGATTTTTTTTTTCTCTCTGTAGCTCTCAGGTAAATTTCACTGCATGACAGCATTTCATGCTAAGCAAAGCTCGTACAGGAGATGAAAAAGCACGAAGCATAACAAACACCACAAAGCCAGTACAATTTCTTGTTTATAAAGAAAAACAAGGAATGTAAGCTAAGTGGAAAGGTGCCGGTTGAAAGATATTTTAAATGCCTTCCAGTTAAAACCATCAGGGATCAGAAAGCAGGAGGCAAATTCCACAGACTCTTACACCAAGGGAAAAGGCTGATGAATTGCCTGGTGCACGTTTTAATTAAACTATCATCTTGAGATTTTTTTGTGTATTGATTTGCACAGTACTTAAAAAAGCTCCCCCCCATCTCCCTCCTTTGAATGCTAAAGCCTCCTGCCTTCAGCTTGACTCTATGAAAAGAAATTACTCATCTTTGGAATTGTTATGGAGGCAGAGAGAGAGAGAGAGAGAGAGAGAGAGAGAGAGAGAGAAAGAGAGAAAGAGAGAGAGAGAGAGAGAAAACAAATGGGTGGACATGTTCTCTTCTCCTTTTCAATATGTTTAAATTTCAACTGTTCATATAATTATGCTGGCATGTATTTCTTCCTGGCTCTAGTCATGCAGAAAAATTTTAAACATGAGAAATTGGACAACTCTAATGTGGTGTAAAATCTACTTACGCATTGTATTTCTTTCAATATTCGTTACCAACAGTACGCACATTGTTAAAATGAAAAGAAAATGTTAGCTTTATGCCCTAATGCATTTGTGTGTTGCATATAGATGCCAGATATTTTATTAATGTTGAAAAGGAGAAGTTGGAGAAAATAATAGAAATGTTAGAAATAAGCTTGACTTTAGGCAGAGGTGATGGGAAGGGCCATTTAATGGCAGTCGCCACTTGTGTGGCACCAAGTCTAAGAGGGCTTAACCAACAGAAATTAGCTCCCTCAGCACCTTGTGTCAGTCACGGTTAGCTGTTTTGTACACTGGAGAAAACTGGGGCGTCAGTTGAGATGATTTTTCCAAGAGGCTTCTGGAAAGTCGTACCAACAGAGTCAGACAAAGCACTGGGCACTCAGTCCCCATGCCAAAGTGAAATGTCATCTTCCTTGGTTGTAGATTTCCTTGAAGATTATGGTCACCAGATTTCTTCATTCTTCTTTACTACTAGCCACTATTATTTGCCCACTACACACACACACACACACACACACACACTCACTCTTAACAAATGAGAAGAATACTGGCCTTACAGTTCAGGATTAGTTAAAAGGAATATTTGTTTCTGAAATACCAGTTTCAACTGGGTCTTTACAAGTCTTGTAAAAATAGCAAGATGGTGAGATACAGGAGTTGAAGGATTCTGTAATTAGATGTAGCTGGCCTTTGATGAGCTCTCTCGGTCCTTCTCTCTCTCTCTCTCTCTCTCTCTCTCTGTCTCCGTCTCCTCCTCCCTCTCCCTCCCTTCCTCTCGGATCTAGTCTTTTTTACTACTGGCCTTGACCATCTTTCAGAGGTCATTTTCTAGACACAAGCCCCATGGAAGATTGAACCACTTTGATGCTGGGATAGTGATTCTATCTGAGATTTAGCTCCAGCTACCAACCTAACTTTCACATCCAGGACCACAACTTTGAAACTCACTCTAGAACAGGACAAGTAGTCCTAGCTTTCTCAGATCAGCATCTTCATGTCTATTTCTGGATGGCACATTGGGTGGTGATGGAGAAGGGAGTTTTTAAGATGGCGTATGTTTCATGTCAAAACTACTGTTCTCTGTGTGATCAGAGTTTCAGAGTTCTAATTCTTTCATTACCTTTTTTCTTATAAGGATGTATTGTATTGTATTGTATTGTATTGTATTGTATTGTATTGTATTTAGGTTTTTGAGTCTCCCTCTGCAGTTCAGGCTGGCTTTGAACTCAGTATGTAGCCCAGGCTGGTCTCAAACTTGCAACAATCCTCCTGCCTCAGCCTCCCGAGTGCTGAGATTACAAGTGTGCGCCACCACGCCCAGCAAGGTCTGATTTTTGAAAGGACAAGGTTTTCCAAATTTGAACACATTCCTCCCTAGTAATAGAGTTACAAATTAATTTTTTTTCTTCACATTTTGTCTACTAACCCACTTTCAATACACCATTAAAGGCCTTCCCTCCTTCAGCAATAGGCTTTCATTTTACTAGTTCTGAACCTCTCTGCTGGGTCATAGACTTTTCTGAGAATACAATGAAACTCATGAACCCTAGAGAAAGGGATGTGTGTTCACACACAGTCAGACACACACACACACACACACACACACACACACACACACGCAGTCTTTGCACCCTCCACGGGCTTTCTAATGACCACACCCCAAGGACAAATGAAAAGAAACAACAGCATCGCCACCAAAGAAACCTCCTCCTCTAATGAGTTTGGTGGAAATATGTTAACTAACCTTAAAAAAAAGGCCCAAATCACTATTCCTCCTTTTGTTGGTGGTTGGATTTAAAATTAATTGAGCTTTTTTTTTTTCAATGGCAACAGATGGTTCTCATTTTATTAGATTTCAGATTCCTAACAGCGATGAGCCTACCTTCCAGCTCACTCCAAACGTGAGAGTCAGGGTGTCCCGGGGCACTCTGCACACTGCAGCACACCAGGGGCACAGAGCACACAGCCCACACCGTGCCTGGCTTCTCCGGGTCCTGCCACACAGTGGCCCTCAGCAGTGTCCCACATCACCGGTGTGATAGGCTCACACACCAACCCTGCACCACCCGGCGGCCATGCCTGGGCTACAGCACAATGCTGTTCCAGGCTTTAGTCCTTAGGTCTCCTTCGCTTAGAATGGTTCTCTTCAGAATGGCACATTTCTTCCTATTGTTTATATCTGTAAGTTAAAAAATATATAGTGTATGTCTAAATAGCCATTAGGCCTAAAGGATTATCACCATTCACTTCCACTCTCCTTCTTTGGGAAGCTTTATGCTAATAAGGATCTTGTACCCTGTCTCGCAATGATTTGTGAACACCTTAGTGCCCTGCTTGGTGAAATGTCTGATTATCTGCAGATCTGTCTATTAATTTGTTTATCTGTCCACCTATCTGTAGAAATTTTAAACAGTGTAATAACTTTAAGAACAGTGACACTAATGTAGTATTAGATTAAAAGAATGTTACTTTATATGGGTGTAAATGTAATTTAGAGGCACTTAGAGGAAGCTCTATACTTAGCATGATTCTTGGCCTGGGAAGACAGGTTGATCCTACTCATTTTGGGATTGCTAATTTGCCGTTAATTAGGAAGATTGATTCTGTTCTGTGATGCATAGGCCCAACCTTGAATGTATTTTTTCTAGTTTCTGGGGCACTTTTCCACTTGTCATGGTAGTTGCATATGTGTAACTGAACGTCACAAGGCTCACAAGATAGAAGTCTTTTCTGGCTTCCAGAAAGCAAATATCAACATTTTTCTTCAATTGCATTTTTATTATGAAACTCAGGCTGTTATTATTCTAAACAAACTTTTGCTTTATTCTAATATATATATATATATATATATATATATATATATATATATCCCAAAAGCTGTTGTCTTGACTATTAAATGAAACAAATACTTTTTTTTCCAAACAAAAAATCCTTCGCTCTATTTCCTTGAAAAAAGTGCCAGTCTGAGATACAGAACACCCAGCAAGGTTGGGCTATTCTGTAGAGAACAGCATTTATTTTCAAGTGTTAACTGTTTATCTCCCCTGTGATGTATTGCATTTGCTGCTATAAGCCTTTTCTTCTTCTCTCTTCTCTTGGCTGATGACAAATTTTAATCATCTGACTGTCCTTCACGACAATTACTTTAACTAAGATGAGTTATATTCCCTTTATTAGAATGAAGTCAGGAAATCTATCAAAACTAGTGAAAGGAAAATTCCTAGAAATGTTTTTAAACATAGTCATTAAGAGTGGGCTGAACCAATACAGAAAAAAATTTGCAAACTGGAGAGTGTGAAGGAAACCATTTACCCAATGCAACTTCAGTGCCCAGCATTACCAGACAAATAATTCAGGCAACTTTTTTGAACCACACCATTTATTTAAGAGTGGTAGAAACTGCATAATAAAAGTAATGTCAAACAAGGATCTAATTACGCTTGAATAATTCATGTGACAGATAAATATGCCCATGTTTGTAGTTAAAGGAAGGTGTACATACATATATATGCCGAACATATGTGAACACTAAATAACTATTAAAAGTTGTTTTTTTTTTTTAATCGGTACCGGGGATCGAACTCACGACCATGTGCTTGCAAGGCAGATGCTTATGCTGCTGAGCTCAATCCCCAGCCCGACTATGTAAATGTAACTATTTACATTTAAAGTCAGTTGCCTAACCCATGGGTACTTTTGTGTCTTCTGTTTTTCTGAACAACCTTAATATTCTGGCGAATCTTTCATAATGTCTTCTTATGACTGCAAGGCATAAGTTGCGAATTATTTTGATTAGGTTACTTTTAAATATGAGAGTATAACCTCAGAATAAAATAAAAGGACATGAGAATGGGAAATAAGGCATAACACATACAATGAGACTGTTTCTTTCTTTTGGCAATTATTTTTCTAGTGCTAGAAATCAAACCAAGGCCTTGCACATCCTGGGCAAATATTGTACCCTGGACCACCCCCCAATCCCAAAACGAGGGACTTTAAACATATATATTTGCAAAATTACCAACATAACGCTCAGGCTTATGTACTTCACAGCAGAGCTTTGGTTGTGCCTGTACCCATGGCTTCATGACCCTTACCACCCTTAGTAGCACCTCCTAGTTTCCATGGGATTTCTTTGATTCTTTAGAAAGCTCCTTTTTATTTCTGGACATCTCTAAACGTTTTATATAGCAATTCCTTGTACAATTAACTCTCCTTATCTCTGTACCTTATTGTCTGTAGATAAATTTGAATCCTCAGCTGGCTTTTTCCTGCTGGCTGGTATTCTGCTGAGCTGTCACCTCTGTCATTAATTCGTCTGTGTTCAGTAAATCTAAACTGACCCTAATATTAGCTAATGTAAAATATGATTGAAGAATTAGATTTGCTGCTTCTCCCAAAACTGCCTATTCAGTCCGTCCACAAATGTTTATTGAGCACCTGCCATTGCTCAAATACCTATCCAGATGCCAGGAAGTAGGCTAGGTACAGTCTGTTCAGGATAGGATGAATCAGACACTCTGAAATGGAAATGACAAAGGCACAAAATTATTGCATCAATTTGTTTAAAATTTAGAGTATAATTTCCTTGAGCTTCAAGGTTATAATACGGAATGCAGAGAGGCCCAAACACACCCACCAAAGCTTGCATATCTTTTTCTGAATTTTATCTCAAAATATTGGAAAAATGTTTTTCTTTGATGCAGTTACAGAAGAAAGGAATTTTAAAAATGAGGGGAAGAGTTGCGTGCAGTAGGAAGCTCATATTCCTCACTTCTCTGGTCAGTGCTGACTGTCCCAGCCAGAGCTCGTGGTTCTTGCTCTTTGGAAGGGAATTTGGCCTTTATCTCTTACTAGTCCCTCCACTTCCTCCCCAGATCCCGTTAAGTCACCGCAATAAATCCCGCTGGTAAAAACAACGAGACAGAAATGAATCAAGTGTCTTAAGTTGAGAAGCTCCTGTTTACTTAGATGGGTATGAGTAGTTGGCAGGGTAGTTCATTAGGTAACAAATATTTGAAGTGCTAGAATTTCAAATAGTTACAATCCCTGCCCTCTGGGAGCCTCTGGTCTATTGACGATGACAGATAAATCATGCAATTATTTGTTTTATTATTAATAATGTCTATAGCACAATCTATGGTCAATCAAACATGTACTGTGAATTTATATTTCTTTTTCTTTTTTTTTCTTTTTTTCATCTATTTTTTAATTAGCCCCTTTTAAACAAAGCCACCCATGTCCTCAGAGCTTGCCAGGGTTCACAGTACACTCCTGGGCCATGTAGCATGGAGGAGTTGGCCTGCAACGGGAAGATGAAGGTGGTCTTTTCAGTTGTAACAATGACCGTATTTAAAAATGTGTAAGTACTCAGGAGGATGACCTAAGCGTTCCTGGGAGGAGTCTCCTAAGTAGGGTATGTGTCTCATTTCATAACCATTTATGAAAAAGTTTAGGCATAGAGGGTATATCGCATGCCCGGTGTTACCTTGAGGAGTTACACTGTCTAACTGTTTCACGCAAGGGTCTTTCAGATAAACATCATGACTTTTTAAATGCCCATTATTATAAGAATTTGGGTACCAGAGAGTACATAGCGTGCTCCAAACTGGTGGAAGCAGCTATGGCTCCACATTGCTTTTGCAGGCAAACACAGTATGTTCACTTGGTACATTTTTTTAGTCACTTCTTACAAAAGGGCAAGAAGATATAGCGGAAAGGATTTGTAGCAAGAATGGTCTGAGTTTGCATGGTTATCTCACTCTTGACCATCTTTTTGAACCTGAATTTGGAGCCTCTGTTTTGTCATCTGGCAAACCAACATAATATCCTTGATTCAGAATATTGTTGTGAGAACTACAATTGGTAAGTGCTTCAAGAAGTATCCCTGTTACCACTGTTGTTTTAACTTGTCCGTCACATTTTTCTACTCTCTCTTTCTGAAAAACAAGTGTACGATTTTCTGCATATTATGAGAATTTAAAAAGTATTATGAAAGAGGTGTCACAGAGAGTGAATTTCAAGAAATTTCTATTCCTTTTCTGCAGTTTCTCACACTGTTACATGTTTTTTTTTTTTTTTTTAAGAAAACTTATAATGCTTTTGATGATGGAGTATTTTTACAGAGGCATTCAGAAGACAAGTAAATGTCTGCAGTACATCAAGTGCCTCATGACTTCTGAATGAGGGTTGTGAGTGTCAGAGGAAAATGATCACAAAAACTGGAAATACTGGCCGGCTCTATGTATTTTTTCCAGTGGTATTTTTTTCATCTTCTCAGCCTTTGTTCTTCTGTGCTATTAATCAAACATTTAAAATTAAATATTTGAGTTTTGTAACATGTACCATTGAGGTCCAAACATGTATTAGGATCTTTTGCAGGTTTCTAAATATAATGAAAATGACCTATTACTGGCATCCTAATATTTGCAAAGATGGAAACAGGTGGTATTTTCATATATTTAATTTGTTGTGGTGACCTGAGTGTGTTGCTGTTCACTTCCACTGTAATCCACTGGAGCACCTGGGACTTAGACCTCCGGCCCTCTACTGCTATATTTCTTAATGATTTTTAAAAAGGCAAAAGATGCTATTAGCATTATGATGCCATGAGAGAAGCAACACATCTGCTGACCTTCTTCTGGACTCCCAAAATGGTACATAACATTTCCTTTCCGAGATAAGTACGATCTGGAACTGGGAGTATAGTCCCAAGATAGAGAAATTGCTTATCATGCAAGAGGCTCTGGGTTCAGTTTCCAGCACTGAAAAAAAAATTAAGAATAATTAACAAGGCCTGAAGGTTAGGATAAATGATATATTAACGTTGTCTCCTGCTAGTCCTGATCTGTGTGCAGGTGTTTTCTTTTCTCCTTGTTTCCCAATCTGAACCTTCCCTTTCTTCTCGTCCTTCATTTCCATTCTTGCCTCTTTTTCAGCTCCTCGGCCTGTCGCCCTCTGTTGAGACAGTTCATTTTGTTCCCTTGTGCCATTATTTTTGTGCCTCTGCTTTAGATGATTTTTTGCACCTGACCCCCACACCTCATCAGGTCCTCTCCTCTTCTGGGCAGGGGCCTCTCCCAGTGCTGGCAGGCCTTGCAAATCTTTAGGCTCCTGTAATAAAATAAAATAAAATCTTGAGTTTCTCAGATTTATGAGGTCAGATACATATAGAAGAGGAAGCACCTATAGTTCATCAGTTTGTAAAGAATGCCAAGCACATTCAGTGAACAGGGGAAAAAGATCCCAAATCTCTGACAGTTCATATTTTGCCAACTTAGTATTTCCTTTTATTTATCATCCAGGTATTGCAGGTATTCAAATGGCCAATTCAGATGCTTTTTTTTTTTTGGAGCTCCTGAGATATCAGTTTACATAATTAATAGAAATATACCAGCAGGTGACTGTAATGTGATTATAAAGTACAGTCCTGGCTGATGGGGTGTATTGAATACTTTTAAGTGAAATATGTGGAGTGTGTGTATGCATGCAATGTGTTTAAATTAATGCAGCCTTTCCAATCAGCCAGAAAGAGAGAAAGGATGTAAATTGCTAGCATGTGTTGTTCAAAATGCAGAAATAGGGAAGCAATATTGATCTGTGCTTTGGATGTTTATTTACATCACTTGCACAGTGTTAAGATGTCTGGCCATAATTATCAAGACCTGCCCACCTGTCAAACCGCAATTGGGTTATTTCCCCATTGTCTTGCAGCAGTAAATCTCCAGGTCTGGATGGGCATTAGACAAATGGGAAAAAGGCTACTTTCCCAGAACGAGTAATTCATTATGGAAAACAGGTGCCTGCCGAAGATTTTTGCTTTAATGCAGACATGCTTTATTATTCATAAAATATTAATGTGAGTAGTCACTCCCAGAGTTGTGTGGGTTGTTGTCATGTAAAATTTTCAGTTTTAATATGAGGAGAGAAATCGTAAGGATTCTCTAAATCTTGCTTTTTGAAAAAGGTAAAGCCATTCCATAAATAGTTTCATTCCCTTGCTCTCCCAAAATAGGTTCAAATGACCCTGGCTCCCACTTACGTAATGTGCAAAAATAAGTCTGCTTTAATGTTGTATGCCTTGTGTGTTCAGTCGAGGGACAACCTTGTAGTGGGGACAGAGTGACCTTTCAAGAAAAAAAAAAAAGAAATGAAATATACTTTCATTTTCCAGAAATATGCATGCAAGTAAAAATTTGACAGCCTGGAAGAACATAAGCAAATATATCTTTTTATTTGAAGATAAAAAGAAGCAGGGCTGGATAGGAAAGGGAAAAAACCTGTGAAAAAACGGATGATGCAGTTTTTACGAATAAGCAGCTTAATGTATCTTGGCACCCACAGTAAGCCTTGTAGGAGCTCAAAGTGCCTCAGGCAATCTGTGAGCAGAATAGCAATTTTATTACTTTGTCATTAAACCAATTTCACAGCAGTATTGTTTGTTAATGAGCAGCGGCAAACGAGCGAAGATGTCACACACTGGAATAGCAGAGAGATTTGTGACCCAAGCTCACAGCACTAAGATGGAAAGACCACAGCTATAAAAAAGGAAATACTTTGGGATGAAATGCAAAGTCTATACAGCAGAGCTTGTGTTTATGAGCTACCATTTTGCTAAGAGCTGTGAGAGAAATAAAGGTCTGGAAATATGCAGTTAAAACAGGGCCTATAAAATTAAAACCAAATTAAAGTATAGCAGAGGATTACTGCACAGACTGTACTCGACAAAACATATTTTAAGTGATGAGGTGAAATCTAAATCAGTTTTGTTTGAATTTGGTTGGTATTTATGAAATTCAATAAAAAATGAAGAAATATCCAAACAAGGTCTCTGAGCCATAAACATGCATTACTTTGAGGAATTTCTGCTTGCCAATGATTAAATAACTAGCACCTTTCGGATTCACAGAGTGCACCCCTCTATCCCTGTGCAGGCTTCTTGGTCACTTTATCTCTTCTGAGGATGTGGCACACATATCATAAATGCTCGGAGGTTCTCTGAGCCACCTGACGCCAGGAATCAGGTGCCCCTAACAAGGCTGAAACGGAGCTCAGCATCCATGGAACTTTTTCTCCTGTTCTGTTTGTTTGCTTTACGTTCCTTTTTATTTGGTCTTTCTCTTACTTTTCCCTTCATTTTATTTTGTTTTTTTTTTAAATCCCTTCTTTGAGCTGGGCCTGTTCTTTTAAAGAACTAGGGGCTTGAGGGATACAAGAAAAAGTGCTGGGCAGGTGCATTACCGCATCCCGCAGGCCTCTGAGGTAAGCGTGCTGCCAGAGCTGTCCTGCCTGCCGTGTTGACTGACACACAGGGAAAAGTGGTTGATGCCACCAGGCCTGGGATCAAACTCAGCTCCTCTGGAAGGGAGGGGTGGGGAGGCAGGAGCCTAGGAGGAAACAGAGGGAGACGATCTTCCCACGATTTTATCTCCATTAGCAAAGGAGGTTTTAAAATTACTTCTACTTGCCCAACTTGCTTCCAAGCCATACCACTTCCTAAGCAAGAAACCTCACACATTTGGGGCTGAGACTGACCCAGTTTGTTGGGCTTTGGTGCCAAAATATCCAAAAACACGAACGGGATTCTTCCCTAGGATGGTCCTGACCACCCTTCCACCCTGAGCTCACAGCATGGTCAAGTTGGCTGTTTATGTTTTGTGGCAATAATACGAGATTCACTGTCATAACTCTTGGACCCCTCCCCAGTTCTCCCTGGCGTGGCCTCTTTTTCATTTGATTTGATCAGTGGTGTATATGTCCTATCCTTCTCTCTTGCCCCACAGCTTGGATGATTGAGGTGTTTATTAATTTTTAAATGAGATTTGCTTTTGTTGTTTCCTTTGCTTTCTTTCCTGACAATTATTGAAATGATTTTTGGACTGTTGGTCAGAGGGAACTCTGAAAGCGACACTTAGAGCCACAGCCTCGGCTGTGCACGCAGTGGTGGGAGTTCAGCTTTAAGACTGTTTTCTGCCTGACGGGGCAGGACCCCCAGACAAATCACTGGCTGGCTTAGCGCTAGCTGGCAGCCATTCAAGACTGGTCTTGTGCCAGGAGTATTACTAGATAGCCAGACAGATCAATTCACTCTTACATTCCCGCCATTATTTATAGCCCCTCTGTATATCTACTCTTGCTTATGAAGTAATGATTAGCAAATACAGTACACATAAAACATGGGCACTTGTTCTGGAAAGGGCTTTCTCCTGCTGATACTGCAGATATTTTCACAGGTCACAGAACCTTAAAAAGGATTTAAAGGGCATGTCTTGTGTAGCATTTGTTCCTTTGAAAATGATGCTCCTTTCCCATTTTTGAGTAATAGAAGAGGATAGAAAGGTTTTCTGGTTGCTTATGTTTCACTGAATTCTTTGCAGCTCCTTTTCCCACAGCTGTTTCAGCCAAACCTGTACAGAGGGAGGTGGCATGGCGTGGCTTGCTATTTAAAACGCCTGTTTTGTGCTTCCCATCTGAGTGTGTCAAGGTGAACAAAAGCTGCTCTGCTGTTTTTGATGGAGGGGAATTTGGGATGGGATTTTTTTCCTATGCTGGAGGAAAACTGATAGGATTCAGGGCAGAAGGACTTTGGCTTTCAGTGTTGTGTGTGTTTTTTTCTTCTTTCCAGAGCATGTGATCAGCAAGCTGCTTGGTCATAGCTATCTCAAATCTCCTGGAGTTGCCACCTACAAGTTTCTCTGCGGATTACGACTGTGTTAACGCATTGTGAGAGATGCTAATTCAGTCAAGAGTTCGCAGCTTGGCTCATGGAGGGCAGGGCCAGCTTGACTTTTCCTGAGGGGTATGTGGTGCTCCTCACTAGCTCGTGGGAAGCCTATGTTCTGTAGCCTGGAATTACATACACATATTAAGTCTTTGTTTTCCTGGTGGAACAAACACGTATGGTGAAATAAACATTAAAACAGGATGATACCGTCTGAAAGAATAAGGAAAAATGAGCCAGAATGTGAGAACATCAGGCTTGTTGGCAAACTGCTGTACCTTCATGACTTTCTCCTTGGTTTATCACACAGCGGCCTTCATTCAGGTGGCATTATAAGCCCCTCCTGTGTTCTCCAGGAGGGGAGCACAGTTTGTATTGTATGGGTAGTGTGGTTTCCATCTGCTGCAACAGACAAAATTGTGACATATTTCTGCTAAAAAGATTGACAATTCAAATGAATAAATATTGTTTAGGGGTAAGATTTCTTAAATTCATTGCTACAGGACTTTTACAATTTCAAATTATATCAAGGAGGGGGCACTTTCTCTTAAAACACTGCATAGAAAGTTGGATTATGCCCATTAAAAAGATGAGAAAAGTAAGAGTGTCTAAAAGACTTGCACGATTTCATACAGGTTAGTGGGGAGGAGACGAGATTAGACCATACTCCTCAAGGATGTCTTACCTGTTTCTCCTCTTTTAGATGAACTCTCATAAACCTTAACATCCAAGACACTGAATCTTGGGAATTAAAATGCCAAATGAGATAAAAATAAAAGCCATTCTGGAGGCTTGGGGATTTAGCTCAGTGGCTCAAGCACTTGCCTGTTAAGTGCAAGGTCATGAGTTCGATCCCCGGTACCAGAAAAAAAAAAAAAAAGCCATTCTGATTCCCTAATAAAATATGTCTTTACAGCATCACCTTTTGCTGTATAACCCTTGACAGTTTGGGGGGACACTTTTACACATGCTGTCTCATTTGATTTTCACATAGGCCTTGTAAAAATAAGAGTTTAAGCTTCACAAATGAAGAAATGCAGGCTTTCTCCAGTGGGGTGGTTTCCTGACTGTGGCAAAACTCCTGTGTACAACCACGCTGATTTTCAGGGTCGACTGTGAACCGACACTGCCCCTTTCACCTCTTCAGGTTCCTTTGCCTGTGCTCCATTATTTTGAGGCAAGAGCTCAGCTTAACGTAGCAACGTAGTTTAGGAAAGTGTGCCAAGTGTAAACGACAGTTCTCTCAACCAAAATGCTATTTAATCATCTTCATTTCCTTACTAGACCACATCAGTCAGTGACCATCAAACTCTTCTGATACCTGGGACTATTTCTCCATATCTGACCTTCACATGAGGAATTCCCCACCACCAAGCCTTCCCTCTTAAGGGAAAACTGAATCAGTTTTGAGTTCTTGTTTTGCTTTCTTTGTTTTCTCTATAGCTGCTCTTCCTCCTTCTTCCCGGCACCTGCGATGTGTTTCCTATTGTTTTAGGGTTATCCAGATCTGATCTGCTTGGCAGCACCACTCTAATTCCATTTTTTTTTTTTTTAGAAAGTAATGCTAAGAGGCCACTGATGTAGTAGCCTTCACACTGTGTTATACGTGTAGAGTCATTAAACTATTGGGACAACCCCAAAAGCATAGTTGTGCTTTGGTTGAACCAAGTGCTTTCCCACTTTGGGGTCAAGCGGAGAATGACCAAGACAGTAGAAGTGACTTCCAACTCTGTAAGCTATAGCAAGAGACTGAGTCTTGTTGATATTTCTCTTTGAAAATGATGTGAAGAATAATGTCTTCAAATTATCTCAAACCACACAAAATAGCATAAGGTATCAAGAAAATGGAATCTAACTCAAGCTGAATGGCCCTTTGAATGTTCTGATGGGGCTGATAGTTTCTCATTTTGCTTTCCATGCTTTTTCCTTCATCCTGACATTGATGTAATCCACACAGCTGCATGCACATCCTCTAGTCCATCCAACATATTTTGCAGACAAACAGGACTTTCTTTTTCCTCAGTGGATACCTGCCCCTGGGGTAATCATCATATTGAAATGTACCCGGGGGATTTCTCAAGTTTATCCTACAGGGGATGCATCCTAGAGAGCTTTATGTACCATTTTTGACTAACAAAGAATTTACTAGAATTCTTTAGTTCTTCAGAGTTGAAAATGAACAACAAAATTGGTTTGTTTTTCCCTTTCTGAATTTTTTGAAATATACTTTTACCAATAGCAGACAAGATCTATTACCTTCCAGACTGAGGGTTATGTAATTCTGAACTTTCAACTATATTTGCCAGATCGGTCATTTCCTTCTAGATAAAGGATATGAAATAACACATTCCCCGTGACTGCTGTTGTAGTTTTCATTTTTTAAAAGTAAGGGCTTGCTTAATGCATCATTTTTAAATTATCTTATCTCAGAACAGACAGAACAGAGCATATTCCTTATATGCTAAGTTAAGTTTATATTTCTGCTTTTTGTACTTGGTGAAAAATGAGAAATTGGAAATTGTCTTATGCAAAGTAATCATCGTGGTTCATATTTAAAATCATTATCCCGTATGTGTTCAAATTAAAGGCTTTTTAGTGACTCATTTTTATTAGTCAGCAAAGTAAGTGGCAGGCCATTCCTACTCTCACCTTTGTAAGATTTCTGAGAATTAAAATAAATACTGAGGAGAGGTATGACTTAGTGTTTTTGAGGCTTTAATTTCTTACTTCTATTTCTCCTTTTCCTTGTTCCATGTTCCCACCACTAAAAATTTTCACTTCCTTTAACACTTAACTCCAAGGAACAATACTAGAATAGGTATTTCATTCTTACATGCCTAATTGTTTAGATAAATAATTTTCAAGTTGTAAATAACTCTCCAGCCATATTTATGTTCATCTATACCAGAATGAAGACCGAGATACCCCAGAAGACAGAAACCTAACAAGATAGCTCAAAATTTAGGTCATCTCACTTTTTACTTTGTTCCATTGACTTTCAAGTGGTGGTTACTGTAGATAAAATACTACATACAAATTAATAGTACAAGTATCTTTTGAATCGTATCCTCCAATGGTTTAAGAGATAGTAGAAAGGAGTGCTATGATTGGGCCACGGGGCACGTAATCTGGCCACTAATGAGAATTCTTCTGACAGTATTAGGTATTTTTCTACTCAACCTTTCTAAGATCATTTTTAAGTTATTAAAACTTTATAATTTTCCAAATATGTCAACTATTTGGCAGACACTGAATCTTTATAATAAGTTCATGAGGTAGATGTCATGTCTGATTTACAGATAAATAGGAGATTAGAGCAGTTACATACATACCTAAGAAACTGCGCAATTGGGATTCAGATAGCACTTAAGTTCACTGCAGCGCTTGTCTTATTCGGTATATAAACCAGAAGTACTTGCGCTCTCTCTCTCTCTGCATTTGCGTAAGTAGTGTCTTCTGTCTGATATGTATTCCCTCCTTCTGTATTTCCTGTTTCCACCTACGGGAATCTTCCTAGGAACCCTTACAGGCCCCTCCTTCTCTCCCTGTGACCCACGGTACCTCTGTCCTCATGTATGCCCATAGCCACTGTCCTGACCCAGAGACGTCCATCGCTTCGCTGATAAGCCTTTCTGAGAACGAGACTGGCTCTCCTTCATCTGCACATGCTTTACAGCATCGAGAGCACTGCAAGCCTTGAAAATGTGTTTGTGCAGAGATTTAAACGCCTTTCCTTGCGATTCCCAGGTGATGCTCTGATGCCTTTATGATACAAATTAGCCTTCACATTTTCACTTCAGGTGAACTCGCTGAAGTGGGTCATATAATTTATTTTAATTTTACAGTTGAAGAGAGCAGGGCACTGAAAGGTTAAAGAAATTGTCTAAAACCATGCAATCAGTGGCACAGCCCAGGTGTAAACCCAGTTCTCCAAAACTTTGCTCTTTCTCTTAAACTGTGCTGCCTCCTTGCACACAGCTCACTGTATTAATGGACAGGTGTGTGTGCCGTTTTGCCAAATGAATTTGGCAATCCCTGGGAGACTGCCAAAAATTAATCCCAAATAGTCAATGTTTTCACTTTGCAAATGTGGCCTCTTGTACAAGTCCTTCTTTTGTGTGCTTTTCAATAAGGATCTCAGGACAGTCTCAGGACACTGAGTGTATATTTGTCCAAAGGGATCAAGTATTGTGCCATCTAGAATTTCTACAAGCAGTTTAAGAGTGTTAATGAGGGAGAGCCAATGAGCCGGGGAAGCCATGAGATGACTTGACGAGAGAGGGTACCGTGTAGACAAGGAAAACGGGGCTCTTGATAGGCATGTAGTGAGGAAGTGGGCAAGAGGAGGTCCGGGTCTGATGCTCCCCCTGTGACCTCCTCACAGGGCCTGCGGTGCAGACTTCTCATCATTGTCTTAACTTGTTTCAAAGCTCTCTGCTTCCTTCTTCACTGACCTGAAACTCTTTAAGGTTATGTTTAGTATGATGATGAGTTGGTGCCCCAGGTGACATTTTACCCAGGTGTTTCCCAAGAGCATGACTAGAGATAAAGATAAAGGATTTCCTTTACGGGATAATTAAGAAGCTTGAAATTTTAGGACCAAGATATTTGCTGAATTTGAAGACCCTGATGTACAGGCTGAATAAACAGAGATGATTCAAATTTCAAAAGCGTAATTTTCCTAAAACCCCTGATGAACAAGAAAATTAGCTTGAACCTGTTGAATCAAGTACAGAGTAAAGCTGGATTTTATGGCTTTTTTTTTCCTCTTCCACTAGTGTTCTTGTGCTTGTTTCTTTTAATTTTACAGATTCTGAAATAATAAACACTATAGGGTGATATATACTTTCAATGTATTTTTTCTATATTCTTATCAATCTAGATAGGTAAAAAGTTCTGATCTAGAATTTTTGTATATATGAAATAATTACCAATTTTTCTAGAAATGGAGATTACTAGTTTACATCTTTGATCTAAAACAAGGCTCCCTTTTCTTGCCTGACTAGGAAATATCAGACAAAGGAAAATAAGATAGTTTGTGACGAGGTTACTGCCTGGTTCCCAGGAGATTTTTTAGCTACAAAAAGACTTGAAGGACATCTTTAAAATATTACTAATTTTTTAGCTCTCAACCTTTCTGTGGGAATTTAGGCATATTATTGGATTTTGCTAAACCTGTTTCTTCAGTGAGAAAATGAGAATGCTAATATTATCCATCTTGTAGTGCTTTTGTGAGAATTAAATAAGACGGTGCATGTATTTACCCAGTTTAGGGCCTTGCTCAACAAATCAATGATAATTATGTGGGTAAAGGCAAATTATGAATCTAAATAAATTGTGGAGCTTTGCTGGAAAAGTAGGTTTTTGATTAACATCAAATTATGGGCATGAATTGCCACCTAAAATTTTTCACCTAAAATATAAATTAGCACAAGTGTCCAAAGTTCTCACTGTTTTACTTTTCCTTGGAGTCAGTCTGATGGGCTGTTTAAAGAAGTGATAACCTAGTAAAGTTGTGATGACCATCCATGCCAAGACTTTTTTGTAGCACCAGCTTGGCATGTTCTGTTTTATGGCTTCCATCGGCATTCACATATTTAGAAAATTTCCCAGGATTTCTGCTTCAGTCATGGTCATCATGATAAGTACAGCTCATCCGAACTCTGAATGCAGGGAGCTCAATTTAGTCAAGAGATTAAATCCCCTTCAAAAATTCATGGACTGTTTGTTTCACTTAAATGAATCAGTGATTCACAGTTACTGATCAACCTTCTAATACCGTCATTCATAAACAGCCACAGGCCAGCCCCCTGCTGGCTTGGTGATCGGCAGCCGGAGGAGTGCGTTGGGCACTGAGCAGCTGACATCCTCCTCCCTCCTAAAGCCGGCCCTGGAGATGACAGCGCGTAGGTGGGCAGGGTGAAGCAACTGTGACACCTCTCTGGGGTCCCTTTGGTGCCAGGGGTTTACAGAGCCTCAGCTGTCAAAGAACAATAAATTTTCCTTCAAAATATAAAACATAAATCAGTGTTTCCCAAACACTGACAGGCAAGAAGAAACTAAATCCCCATAATAATGAAAAGAATCCTGTTAATTAAATCAGCAAGGTAGAGAGCGTCCCTCTGAGCACACGGCCCCGCTGAACAGGAGAATCCCTTGGAGACCAAAGCTGAAATCCAAGCTTTCTGGAGGTTGCAAGCCAGCGTCCTGAGGGAAAATTTAGAAGAAAAATTTCTTAGGAATAGGACAAGGAAACACAACTTCTTCTTTTTTTGTTTTTTAAGAAGTTGTACTTGGACTATGTTTATCTGGGAGGGGAAGCTACCAAACAAATCGTAAACCAGACTCAGCATATATGGGCCAACCTCTTAGCAGACTTGCGCCAGTCACAGGGAGGCTGGACACCACATCGCTGTGAACTGAAACCCCAAAGCAAGTATGTGGGATGCTTGGGGGGAAAGGAGAGAAATATGCCATTTCTCTTGACTGTTTATTTATAGCTTATTTGTTTCAACCTTACCCTGTTTTGAATTATTTGCCCCTCAATCACCCAAACCCAGAGAGCTTGTAACAATAATGACGTCTTTATTCACACATCTTTCTTTCTGTCCTGCAAAGCCACTGCTATGGATTTGTGGGTTTTTTAATGCTTGGTTAATGGGCTGGCCTACTAAAAGAAAAGTGTGCTGCTGTGGTTGAGGAAAGCTGGAAAAACAGAGGTTAGGGTTTCTTAAGAATCTGTCACGTTTGGGAATTGAAGGCCGTATAATCTTACTGCCCTCAGCCACCGACAGAAACTTCTCTCCCCATCAGCAAGGGCCCTCACAGGTAGGAAAACCACACCCTCTTGGCACTGCCTCAGCTTTGGGTTTTATTCTCCAAGCTTCTCAGAACCAAGTCGCTTCCACCCATAACCTACTAACCTTCAAACTGGTTTTTATTGCCAGAGGGAGAGGACTGGAGTCCCTTCACAGAATTTGAGACCTCCCTTCTGAAGTTGTCTGTATTTGAAAATACAAAAACGACCCATCTGTCTTTTAGACATCAACATTTAGCCAACATTTCACGTAATGATTAATGGCATACTAGTTCATGAGTCTGTTGGTTGGTTTGGCAGTTCTGGGGATCAAACCCCAGAACCTTCACGTTGAACTGCACCCCAAACCCCACCTCCACTTCTTTTTTTTCCTTTTAGGCAGGTCCTGGCTCAGCTGCTGAGTTGCTGAGGCTGGGTAATAACTTTACTTCCTCTGTCTCAGCCTCCCGGAGTCCTGGGATTCCAGGTGTGTGCAACCACACCCAGCTTGCCAGCATCTTTGAAAACTGTTATGAGCATCCCAGGTCCTATGTGCTGGATGTCAAAACTCATTCAGGTTTGCACTTTCCTACAGCAAGGACACATTTTGAGTATCTCGGGAAGGAGAGTTTTCTAGCCTTCATCTGCACACTTCTTATATGACCCTTCACCACCTTCCTCCACCCAGTTCACAGCCACAGATGTGCACACTCAGAAAGACCACTGTTAGTGTTGAAGCTGCTAGTAGCTTGTATCGATGCCCAGCATTGGCTTCACAGCTCCAAGGTGGCTGCACTTCAAGTCCTAACCCAGCACCAGTCACTTTGGCGGAAAGAAAAGTAGTCAAACATGGCCATTCTTAGCTCTCGGTGGCTAGCAGCGACTTTGAGTGGCAGCAGGCGGCTGCATTGCAGTCTCTCATTCATTGGCTTCTTCAGGAAAAGCACAGCACAATGGCGGATCCCAGTCAGACCCGACGACGTCCTGCTGATGAGCTCACCTGGGGTATGAATCCTAGTTTGATTTCCTTTCCCTTCAGTGTATTATTTTCTTCTCACCTTTCACACAGTAGTATCTCTGTGCTTGGGGATGGGAGAAAATCTCCTTAGGCTTTCTTTCTCTTTTTCTGAATGTATCAAGTCAAGAGACATTTAAAGTTTGAGGTACACTTATGAAAAAAGTGAGCATGGGTGTGTGTGGATCCAGTGTAAGCATACTGTAAGAAACAAATTTTGAGTCTTTAAAATTATATTTTATTGCCTTTTATACTCTTTTCTTATAATAAAATTTCTTTTATTAAGGGAATAGTTACTTTAATGTTTTGTTACTTTGTAATAGTTGCAGGTGACATAGGAGCTGTATTTCACTCACATTGCTATGAATATCTTTAGTCACAAATATATTAGTGTAATTAGTTGATAGAATAACTGATTACGTGGAAAATGTCAGCTACTTCCTAAAGGGTGGGACCTTTGCTTATGTGATGGAGAATGTGAAGCTAGGTAATCTGATTGCATGCAGTTCCAAATATATGTCTGGTCAAAAGTTCAAATTTTAGTTTTTTTAAAAAAATATAAGCTCCTCAACTGTATCTGTGAGTTAACTTGGAAAAGTCACTTAGCTACCACTTACCGACCACCTACTCCAGCCAGGTAACTGAGCCAGGTGCTAGGAATCAAGCACCTTAGAGTTTCATGGAATCAGCAAATTGCTCATTTCAGATAGTCCTAAATTTAATATTAGGGCCAGTTATTTAGCTCAGTGGCCCAAGCACTTGCCCAGTAAACACAAGGTTGTGAGTACCAAAAAAGAAAAAAAAAATTAATATTAAAAGTATCACTACAATTTTGCAATTTATAATTACAATTTGTATGGTATAAATACCTGATAGCTTTTCCTTCTCATGTGTAAGAGTTTTTGAGTGATTGGTCAATGACAGCTATGGATGGTGGAAAAACCAGCATAAAAATGGGCCGTCTCTCCACACGCCACCGTTTCCTGCTTGCATTGACATCGTTTTGACAGTCTAGCACCTCATTTTATGCACGGGGAAGGGAGCAAATTTTCTGATTAGAGATTTTCAGAGACAAACTTACAAGAGGAAGAAATAAAGTTTGCAATGCTATATATATTTCGGTGTAACAGGTGAGAAGCGGAGCAGGTATGCAGAACTTGCTAAAGCCCTCACCCAGGTGGTCATGTCCAGTTCTTTGATGTCCTCTGGTTGCGAAGCCCTTGAGACTTCTCCGGGAACCAAATTCAGTTGACTTTGCATGGCTTGCCCATGCCTTCTACTATTGAAAATAAAGGAAGAGGTCCCTGCTCCTTCCTGTCTCCTGCCTTTATTGTATGGTTTGCTTTGTTTGTTTGATTTTAAAACTGCCATTATGTGAAAGTGTTGCAAGTATAAATAATTGAGAAGATAACTCTGTGGGGAAACCACTTTTGCTGCAAAGGCAGCCCATTACGGACGGACGGCTGTGAGCTACAGCATTCCAGAAGAGCAATTATGCAGCATCAGTGTGTCGTGGATATTAACCAGGGGAAGTAGATAAGAGACAGGGAAATCATTTTGTAACTTATTTAATTAAATTTATTTGGTTTTTCAAATAGTTCCTCTGGTGTGTAACTTACCTAACCACTGCACAGTTGCCGTGTTCTTTGCAGGACTGTTGCTCACCATTTGCTTTTTGGCATTCCTCCTCGATTTTATATGGACCCATAATGCATTTATACTGGGGTTTAATTTCCACCTGAGGAGAGGTTACCCATGAAAATGGAACCATAATTTGGTCATGAGGTTTTGTCCCCCACCCCTTCCCGGAGCATCCATAGTCAGTTAATATATGTTAATACAGCAAAGTGAATAAAAGGTTAAATAAGTGGGTCAGGCTCAGAACGAGTTCTGCACTGCTCACTTCGGCTTAAACGGAAAGAAAAGCCCGTAATGGCGCTGTCTGACTTTCACCCCCGTCATTTTAAGAATTGCTTTGCCAATCCTTCACGGCAAATAGTAATTTTAAGTGGACCAAAACAGAGCTCGGGGTATTTGCACTCCATGGTAATGATAGAGTAGTCGTGCTCCCTGGAGTCAATAAGCCCAACAATTGAGTCATTTTTGCCTCCTGTGAGTGAATCACTGCTGTTAGCCTGAATGACAGGATTGCTTATAGAACCAGAGGCCTTCCCCAGGCTGACCTCGTCCCGGGACACAGGGGTTCAGAGGGCAGGCAGGTGGCATTTAACACAGTTATAAGTAAAAGCTGATTTTGTGCTTGTAGGCTCTGTAAACAAGAAAGTGGAATTGATTGAAGGGTGGAGAAGGTTGAGGAGCATTTATGTACATTCTGCAAACCATTGCTTCCTCATTTCTTGCCTCCTTCGCTTCTCATTTCTCTTTCCCCTGAACATTCCCCCATTGCTCCCCGCCTGCTCACACCCTCCCCAGGAGTGCCCAGCGCATCCTAGACAGTCAGATGGCCTGATCCAAACACAGCTGTTTAGACAGTCAGGTGGCATTGAAAAAAATGCTATCTGTATCTTATTATTAGTATTTAAACATAACAAAATACCTAACAGTAGTGTTCTTTGAATAAAAAATCAATGAATAGGAAAAGGCAAATAAAATAGGAAAAGGTTAGAGAAACATCTTACCCTACACTCACCTCCTAGTTATCAAATTATCTCTCCAGCCAGCATGTTTTGGGGGCCAAGGCTGCATGGAAATAGTTGTGTTTTATAAAAAGAATCAGGGCAGGAGTGAAACTATGAACAGGTTAGACATAAAACAAGAGCCTTATAAGTGGTCCTGAGTGTGAGTCTGACTTGGGGAAATACAATATAGAAACCCTATTTTTAAGTTGATAAATGATTTTCAAATACATTTTTGATAAAATTAAATGACAAGTGCCCCTCAAAATGTTAGTAACTTGTTAGAATTGATTTGAACCATAATCCTCTTTGATAGATTCATATTTATCAGGCTAGTAAAGGCTGTGACAATCTGTAGCAAAGGCAGTGACTTCACCTTATTACCTTATCATTTGTTATACATATTTATTTGATCTTGAATGTCTATTTGGAGAAACATCTACTGATACTGAAGATACTGAAGTCCTTCCAAGCATATGGTGGGGGGGGGTGGAGATCCTTAGGAAAATATGGAGAAAAAATACTTTATAAGCTTTATAGTATAAAGTATAAAAATACTTTAAAAGCATTTTTTCTCTTTTCCTTTCCCCACCTCTCAAATCTTTCTTCTTCACTGCCTGTTCTCTGCTCCTCTCCCCCGATACACACATACCACAAAGTCCCCTATAAACCTCAGTGGTCTCAGTTCTCATTACTCTTGGTCTGTCCTCTCCGTCTGAGACAAACGTATTCCTCATACCCGGGCTGGTTTCATCTCCTACTGTTAACGTCTCTTCTCAGCTCAGAGAAGCCAGAGCCCAGTTTTTGCCAGGCTGGGTCCTTCCCCTCCTGCACACCTGCAGTGACATTTGCCTGCCCTCTCTGATGCCCAGATGGACACACACCCTCACCGTCCTCTAACTTCTCGTTGCTTTTGAGTATAAAGATAACTCAACCCGACCTAGAGAGCCAAAGTTATTCCCCCTCTTAGTTCTGCCCCATTCCAGGAAATTAGAGATTCAACTATGCCACTTATAAAATAAAGACAAAGTGCTTCCCTAACTCATCTTCTACTATCAGTCCTAAATTATTTACAAGGTGAAAGAGCCCTGTTTTCATTCATCCATTAGGTTATTCATGCAAACATTTTATTGAGATGTTTTACATGAGTGACAATGTCATTAACAAAGATTCAAGATGGATTCTCTAAAATTAACTAGAGGAACAATCAGACCACTAAATTATGATCCTGGTGTTGAATATATGCTGTAATGGGTATGGTTCACTGGGTGCTACTGACAGAGGAAGTACTTGTTAATCAGACCATGGACCAGGGACATTATCTCAAGAAGATGTCCTCAGAAAAGAAGAGTGAGTTGATCAAATGGGCATTGTAAGCAGAAAGAATAGAGTGCCCTCACCACTTAGCACATTAACTTTAAAACCTGTTCATTGCCTTTGTTTTATTTGTACATTACCTGACACTATTAAAAATATGTGGCACTTGAACCAGTTATAGTACTAAATTAAATTATTTTTTGATAGATGGTGATGTTATTCATACTGTGAAAATAGAAATAATTTAAATGGGGCCACTGCTATTCTAAAAGTTAAGTTAAACCACTTTATGAAATTCAGATACATGTGAAATTTGAATGTGCTCTAAAATTGCAGTACAATATCTCTGCATCTTAGTATAATCTGGAGATGATAGCTTTGTATGGAATGTCACAATCAAAGGTTGATGTCTTCATTTCTCTGTAAATTAGGGTAGGATAAGGGAACTCTCTAAAGCTAACTCTCTAAAGCTAAAATATTTAAGGACTAAAGCAGATGTGGCATAACTGCTGGTTTGCTAGGTCTCTTGTGGTTTATAAAGATATATTTTATCTCTTTTATGATTGCAGGATAATGCTAAAAATTTTGTGGGTAATAATACCGTCACATTGGAAAGATTACATATAACATCTCTGGACAAGATACAGAATTCTACCTGGCTGTCAAATCCAAAAGATGTTTACCTTGTTATTAAGAAAAGGCAGTCAGGAAATTTTATTTAGAATTTGGCTTTTGATGTTTGAACATCAGAAATGTGAGGACATTAAGTTATGTTTATGAATAGAATATTTTTGCTTCCTGATAGAATATGCTTTATAATAATTTTAAAGGTTGTTTTTAGCTCTATAGCTGTAACAACTATGGTTTATTTCAAGTGAATTCTAAAATTCTTTAAATCTTCTATTTTCACCTCTCTTCATTGGCACTTCTGCTGGATGCGCAGTATAAACTGGTTAAATAGCATTTGGTTTAAATAGAATATAACATATATGCATATTTATGAAATTTTATTTGTTGGATCTTTTTTCTTAATATTACTTATCTTTCTGTGTTCTAATCTCATTTTTTCATATTTTGGGTTGAAGCCACTCTAAAGCTTAACACCTAGGAGATTTCTCACTTATGGTTCCCTTTAAAAGTGCTAAAATCTCAGCCTCTCAACAAGAGACCAAGCTACAATTTAAAGGAAGCGGTGCTATTGATAAAGGACCCTAAGAATGTTGCCACCTTCCTTCTGTATCCTCTGTGACATCCTTTCTTTTAAACCAGCAGGAGAAAATGAAAGCAGGGTAAGAGCCTGGTCAGTCCACATACTTTTGGCAGCCCGATCTGGTCTTCTGAAGCATCCCCTGCTGTTTAGAAAGAGGAGCCCCCACGGACCAATGAAAGAGCCTCAGGGACATTCACATGCATAGCACCCCCCTCCAAGTGGCTTCAGATGGCCAGTGCTGGGGTGCTTTGGTCTCAGTTGTTGAAGAACAGAGACTTGGGGACCATTTGTTTCCACACCATTTTGGGTGAAGTGCTATATTTTTCACCTTCCAAGCTCACTTAAAAAGAAAAATATGGTTGGAAAGAAGAACACAATTTGGAAGCCATCACACTTAATAGTGTCACTTAAATGTAGCACTTTCTACTATCAATTCTCTTCTAAATTAGTTGTCACTCTCTAGAGAAAACTTGCCCTTGATTGTCAAGTGCTATTGCTTAAAAATACAATCTCACAGACAGATGGGTAGATACAGTAAGTACCAACTTACAAACATTCAGGTTGCAAACTTTCATACGTGTACTGTATAAGACTCACTGTCACCTGGGAACAAATTGGATTTATGAACAATTCTCCCAGAATAAAATTTGTCTATAAGTCAGGGACTTACTGTAGAGAGGCAGACAGATATTCCTATATCCAATTTTTAAAATTCTAGTAAATTCCATTGCTACAATTACTGTCTTAAGGGATAGAGTTACGTCACAGCACATAGTAGGATGTGTATAATAATCATCGGCTTCTCCAACTCATCACACTAGTTATACAGAATTAATGAAAAGGGAAACATAAGAGAAACAAGGCCGTTGCTACAGAGTCTCGCTGACGGCTGGGTTGGCCAGCTCTGATTAGATGAAGGATTGGGTAAATATCCAGAGGATAGAAGAAGTAATTTTTTTGGTGATAGCCAATTAGTTTCTTATACTTGTTTGTGTCGCTCTGAAATGTTCATATATTTTAGAAAAATGAAGAGACTGGAATGTTTTAAAGTTATGTCACATCTTCCCTTTCACTCTTTGTTTGTCCTTTGGCTTGAGTGAGCTTCTTAGCTCTTAAAGGTCCCCTGTCAACTCAAAGGTAACATTTTGAAAACTGAATTTGCAGCACCCTAAAACAATACATAGGAGCTTTGGAAATCAATTTCTAATCTTTATCAATTGTATCACATAAAACATACGAAACACAGACTCTCAGATTTATCCTCTGAGAATCTTGGATATGTCTATCTTTCCCTGGCCCTTGTATCACAATTCTAGAGTCAAAAGTCCCATGCTATTTTTATTTCTACTCTTAATCGCAGCTAATTTTATTTCCCTTTTGCCTGACTCAGACAAGTGCTCTCTGCCTTCTCAGCTTATGGGTTCCCCTCCTTTCCGTCTCCTTGCTGTCCCTTAGTTCTCACTGCTAGTGCAGTCAGAGCAAGAGCCCAGCTGCGCTCCCGCCTCTCCGTCCCTGCGAGTCTGCCCTGCTCTGGGCTGGCACCTGCTGGCAAACCTCTCTTCATTTTCTCCTCTCCCAGCTTTTTATGCTCTTCTAGTCTGCTTCAACTTTCCTCCTCCAAGAATTTGCTGACAAACCTCTTTTAATTTCTGCAACTGACCACACCACACTAGCTTACTGAATGTGGACTTGGCTTATAGTTTGCGTTTTTTCTTTTTTTCACTCCTTTTGAGATAAAATCTCACTATGTATTTCAGCCTGGCCTTGAACTGACTCTGTAGCCCAGCCCGGCCTTGAATTCACAGTGATCCTCCTGCCTCTGCTTCCCAACTGCTGGGATTATAGGCATGCAAGACCACTTCTGGCACAGTTGATGTTCATAAATTGTGATTTTCAATTTGTTTCTGTGGATGTAAAGAGTAAAAATTTCTAAAGGCACTATCTTCATTTTTAAATAAGCATATATACATACATATTGCATATATATACATTGCATATATATACAGTATATATGTGCACATATATACATAATATATATTCACACACACACACACTTACAGTTTTTCTGGAGGTGCTGGGGATTGAACCCAGGGCCTTGAACGTGCTAGGCAGGAGGTGCTGTACCATTGAGCATTGGAAGGTTGGTCACAATCTCAATCTCCATCTCTTTCTCTTCCTCTCTCCCTCTACCCCTCCCTCTCCATAAGTGTTTGAGTGCACAGAAAATCTAGGTAAGTATAAATAAATTCATCTCTGGTAAAGTTTATTGCTTCACAGACAGAGACCCATACCCATAGCCATGCATCCATGTGGCTGATGACTTCTCACAGTCACCTGACTGGCAAAGTCACCATGATTCTCAAAGCTGCACTGTTACGAGTCTCACTTGGATGATAGGAAAGTGTAACAGGTTCATACACCGAGGATGGGGTGACACAATTTAAACTAATTTAATTCTAAGTAAGGCAACTTACCTTATATATGTAGACTTTGTTAATTTTTTTCCTTATAGGGAACGCATATGTCAGTATAAATCCATGGTAATAAAATCAACATTATGACATCTTTGGTATTGTATTTGCTAAAGCTTTGCTGAATGTTTAACTCAACTTCTAGTGATTGGTATTATAGACAGTGGATAAATATTTTTGATGGATCTGTTTGCTCTCAGGGGGGTGAGAGCTAATCCGTTCTTCTCTTTGCTTGAAAGAGTGTAATGCCATTGGAGAGGAAACAGTTCAAATGTGGTCATCATAGGTTGGTGGCACCAGACATAGAGACTCACTAAGGGTAAAATCTGCTGTCAGGGAAAATGGAGCATTCTTTCTGAACTCAGGAACGTGTGGTTCATGGGAGCTTGCTTGTAGATGGTTGCTACAATAAGGCTTCTTTCATACAGGTGTGTTTATGCCCCAGGCCTGCTGGCCACAGTCCATTCCATTTACAGAAGCTGAATTAAACAATAACTACCGCATTGCAAAAAATGGTGGGGGTGGGAGAAGGGGAGGGGGAAAGGTGAGCGTCAAAGGAGATGCCTGAGAGCTTTGTTAGGGCCAAGAAAAACCCTGTTGCAGTTGTCAGAGCTTGTTGATGTTGCTGGGAACGGCACTTTTTTTTTCTCCTGGATTTTGTGGTTCTGCCTTAGGAAAGAAAGTAAAATAGAACGGAAGAACAAAGTCCTCCTCTATAAATCAGCAGCTGCTCCTTGCCAGATCAAAGGAGTGACATTTTTGCTCCTGGACTACTTGTCCACTTGAGGGCTTGACAGGCAGCTAACAGCTGGCCTGCTTGACTGTATGGGAGAATCAGCCGACATCATCTTCGGAGCAGATGACAAGCTAATCAGAGACATATCCATAGCACAGGGCATGTGAGTGCACCTTGATCTCTTCAGACATACCTAATGCATAATTGCTAAACAGCTTGGTGTATTTTGGGCAAGTTAATGCTTAGGTGGTTTCCATTGAGAAGTAGGATCGAGAATTAATACTTCAATCAAAGATGATCATGAAAGCTAAAAAGATACTAGATTTGCTGGGATCTTCTCCTCTTAGTGTGAATTAGTAAATGACTAGGAACATAATGAGAACAGGCTAAGAGCATATGTAACTGATTATCAAGTGACTGATTTTCAAAGCCCAGTCAGGCCGTAGTGTTCAGATAGATAAATAGGTAACTGGCCATTGGTAATTGTGAAAATGATTACTCCACTTTTACACTGATAGAGTTGCATCACATCTATCTTCCATGTCTGCAAAAAGTTGTTTTCAGAAGCACTATAAAATGTGTAGGTATTCATATCTGCAATTTTAATGTCAGTAGTAAAACTTTCAAAGTAATTCAGTTTCTAGTTGATTTCCATCTGCAATAAATCATGCCCAGGTTGAGGTAATATACTACAATGTATGTCTATTGACTTAGTATTTTATCTTTAAGAGGATAGATCCTAGATATGAATAGCTAAGGAAGTTTTGAGTGTTTTCTCCTCCCTGGCTTTTAAGTAGCTTTGAAACATCACTTTTATAGTGCATGATAAATAGCCACATATGAATAATCCGATAGCATTCTGTAAGAGTAACTGTGCATCCAAATCATAACCTGCTGGAATGTTTTGTTACACGCCACTGGGTGTGATTATACTTACGGAGTAGCATTTATTGTCGCTCAGCATTATAAAGGATGTAAAAGATAATTCCCTGTCTGAGGGGGAGATTTCTCAAATACTGTTTTTGTTTGTTTGTTTATGGTACTAGGATTGAACCTAAGGCCCTGTATATGCTAGGCAAGACTTTACCACGGAGCCCTCTCAGATGTTTTTTACTTTAAAAAAAAAAAAAAAAAACCTCTACAATTTGTTATATAAATGTTAGTCAGATGAGATGCCAGATTTTCTCAATCACCTTTAAAAATTCTTTTAAACGTAAAAATAGCCACTTATTAAAACCTCAAGCTACAGAGTTATATGAGGAAAAAAGAAAACCCGACCACCCTGCAGTTCTCCATTCCTGAGAGACAGCCTCTGTTAACAATTTCCACAAAAACATTTTATTGGCAAACTTTTCCTTTAGGAGGCACAGATGGAGTAAAGTGAATTAAATTATAAATTGTTACCCAGGGCAAGTGGTTAAAAGGCTGTTTAGATCTGAGATACCTGAAAAGAATAGTGTGTTCAGAGTTGTTTTTGCTTCTCTTCCCTTGCTCTCTCCCCCTTCCGTCCCCTCCTCCTCTTGTTCCTCCTTTCCTCTTCCAATTCCCCCTCTTCTTCTTCTAGCTCTGCCCCTCTTCCCCCCTTCCTCCTGTTTGCCTCCTCCTCCTCCTCCTCCTTCTCCTCCTCCTCCTCCTCCTCCTCCTCCTCCTCCTCCTCCTCCTCCTCCTCCTCCTCCTTCTCCTCCTCCTCCTCCTCCTCCTCCTCCTCCTTCTCCTTCTCCTCCTCCTCCTCCTTCTTCTCCTTCTCTTTCTTCTTCTTCTCCTCCCCCTTCTTCTCCTTCTCCTTCACTTTCTTCTTGGATTCACAATTAAAACTTGATCCTTGCAAGTTTCTGTTCTTAAGCAGGGTGCTAGAATTTGGTTTTTGGCTTAGACCAAGGCTTCCCAAAGTTAAAAGTGCATAGATCACTGGGAGATCTGTTTTTTAAATGCAGATTTAGATTCAGTAGTGTTAAGTAGGGACTATTGATTGTATTTCTGCATCTCTAACAAGCTTGAGGTGAAGTTGATGCTGCTGAGTCACAAACATACTTAGGGTAGCAAGGATCTAGAGAACCATTTAGGGAGTGGGATCCCAAAATAGCTCCCTTTGTTACCCATCTCTTCCCTCAGCAGATGTCCGATCTAGTGTCTGAAATCCCCTCTATGGCATTATACATTTGGATTAAGCTGTGATTTCCAGACAGACCCTACCATATGGACATGTGTTGCTTATAGGAGCGCAACACATCATTACCCTGTTATCAACCCAGCATGGATGTATTTAATAATCACCACCTATGCTGAATTAGTACCTATGAGAGAACAGAGCTCTTTAGGAGCATTAGATAGGTACATTTTGACTGTAATCTAAGATTTAATGAGCCCTTAGTATGTGCCAGGAACTGTGCCAAGGGTTTTAAATACAATATTTCTCAATCCTTAAAACAATCCAGGCACAATGTTTCCCCAAGACAGGACACAAACTGCAGCTTGGGAAGGTTAAAGAGACTTGTCCAACATCACACAGTGAGTAAATGACAAAGACCACGAGTCCTTTTTTTTTTTTTTTTGGTTTTTTTCTTTTTAGTCCTTTTTTGTAAGTCTGAAATGTAGAACAATAGTTAGGAAGAGTGTGCTTATACACAGATATTTTAGTGCTGAACCTATGTGGCTCCTTGTAACTTTAGGGAAAAATTAGATAAAGAGACAAAGGGAGGAATCTTGAAAGAAGGCATCGAAAAACAAGCATCTTGATAATTTTACTCAGGGCCTCTCATGCCAGCATGAACATCCTCTAGGCTCATTCACAAAGCTACGAGACATTTATGATTCCATATAGGCATCATATTTTCACATTGTAAGTGTATTAGTGTTTACTTCATGTGTTTTTGGAGGTGTGGCAAACCCTCTGTTTTATGAAATTACAAATTAAGCTATAGCTTAGGAAAATTAAATTGAACTGTGAATGTGTCCCTAAATAGTGTGTGAATCTCATTCATCTACCTTTCTTTCTCAGAGTTGTCTGTGACCTTTGTCCAGTCACCAGTGGGACCTTATGCTTGCTGTGTGACTCAGCCATTTGTGTGCTCCAGGACACCAACTTAACTGTTTAACACACCTCACCGAGAAAACCCCACCCCTGGTCATAAACACAGCAACAAACAGACTTGAGATTTCTGTTTTATTTTAAGAAAAAATGGAGAAAGTAGACAATGAGTGTGCTGAGGTTGAAGCACCCACCCAGAGCAGGCTTCGGCAGGAAGCCTCAGCGTCATGGGCTGTGGACGGGCAAAGCAGAAAAGCAGGATTTTTCATTTTGTAACAGGTCCCTCGTCACTGTCACCGTCACTGTCACCAAGCTACCTACAACACCTTTTCCGAATTGATCTGATCCTTCTTTAACGGTTCAACCCCTTCTTTGAGCAAACCAATCCACGCAAAGCATTCGGTTCAGGGATCTCGATGCCCCTCAGAGTGTTGAGGGCTGGCAGATTTCCAGGTGACTCTGGAGAGGCCATTGCTTTCTAACAAAAGGAATAGGGCCCAGAAGAGTTGGTACCAGGTGTGGCATGAAGTTAGTGAACCAGAAAGAAGGGATTTCTCAGCCACTTAAAAGGGGAGGGGGCGGGGACCCAACCATCAGGAATAACACCTAACTCTGCTTCTATCAATCTGAACCATGCCTGGGACTTAAAAGTCTTTAAAAGAATGCTCCTTCTGGTCACATTTCAGTTGCAGAAAAGTATGCAAAGTTGAAAAGTTTGGCTCTTCTGGGGGAAGTCTGCAGGAGGTCTCTCTCCAGCAAGACAGTAGGGTGAGATTTCAATGGTATTTGCTATCTGGAGTTTCTTCTTTTTCATGTAGTTTTTCATCTCTGATTTACTTAGCCCTCATGATTCTTGGAAAGTCATTGAATTTATTTCTATAATTAAGTTCTTTTTAAGCTAGCAGATTTAGTAAATAATTTTCCAGGATCACACATACTAATGCAGTTTCTGCGTAGGTAAAATTTAGAGGGAAGTAGATAGTCTGAGTGGGTGCTCTCCAGGGTTTGTACATGAGCCTGGGTACTAACTTTGTGTTCAATACAAATCAATGGAACTAACGTACTTTAGGGCACTCATTCCCTAAGGAGTCGCTAATAGAATTATCTGTAGCCCGTTTTTTAAAAAGTCACCATAAGCCTAATAAAATTTTTTTTCTCTAAGTGGAATCTGGATATGGGACTAAGTTTATCAGTACATTATAGGTGCAAAATGCACCAAATTCAGTGCTTTGAAGCACTGTTTAGTATCTCCAAAGACTTTCTCATTTAGGGTTAAATTGTTTACACCAATAGAGAAGTACATTATGTGTCTACAACTTCAAAATCATTCTAGGATGACATTAAACTTAGAGGGTTTTTTAATATCAGATACAGATGAAAAACCTAACAGTCTTTGAGTTGGAAATAACATGGGGGGTTTTCACTAAAGTTGGGTGCAGGTTGCTGCATCTTGGTTAGTTGGACGTCTTCAGCAATTTTTCAAATGTTTTGGGTTTGGCAAAGTCCAAAATGTTCTTTGCCAAGACCCTCTTTTCCCCTTATTTTTTAAACCCGTGTGAAATTCAAGGATAACTTAATCCATATGTGTCTGATTCATTTACACTTAACTCATCAAAATGTTATTTTGTGAGGCCCACTTAATATCCAAGAAAACTTTTGAGCCTTTTTAAGCAAATCTTTTGTCTTTGAACCAGCAAGTTGCATTTTCCCAAGTGAATGGAGCTTGGATCTTGTAAGGTTGAAGATGAGTTGATTTTCAACTTAGTGTCTTCAAATTTTAAGTAGAATTAAAACTCGGTATTCTGTTTACTCCTTGAGCCCTGCAAGGATCATTTTAAAAATATGTATAGATAGGTAAAAATGGAAAAAAAATTGTGTCAAAGAATTTGGGAGAAAGAGCATTTATGGAAATTTCATTTTAGTAATATCAAAGAAAAGAAAACCATTCCTCATTTGATTGGTTTTAATCTTAAATTTTAAATGGCTTCAGTCTATGTGAGTTGGTGTACAGTATTTTCTAAGACTGTCTTGTGAATAAACAGTGTGAGAGGAAGAGAGTTGTAATTTCAGGTTTCAATATCAAAGTTTTCCTCAGTCAACTCATTATTAATTTTAATGATAATATCCATAATGTTAAGGAAATATACCTACCAAGATCAGAGGCGTTGACAATTGGCAAAGAGTTAAGGTTTCTGAAAAAAAAAAATCGAGGTCCATATGTTTTTTAAATTCTGTGTGATTTGAAAGAATGCGGTAGAATTATGAATCTGGCAAGAAATAGCACTATGGATCGGAAACATTGTCTGAGAACAAAATTGCAGAGAGGCTCAATGGAGCCCATGTAAAGAAAGCAAAATTTCTATGACCCCTTGTAAAAGGATCTAGTGAAAATGTTCAGCGACTCCTATTCATGCTTGTTTTGCAGAAACGGGCAAAGAAAAGCCATTGCCATAACTGCTAGTGAACACCCAGCCCACGCCATGGTAACTGGTTGAAAATGTGGTACTGGAGTGGCATTTCCAAGTTCAGCGCTTCTTAAAGACCTGCTAGCATGCAGGCTGCCTTTTTAATGTTCTGCATTGTTTTGTAGACCCCACTGAGCAACCTTTTGAGCAGACCCCGTTTTTACTAATGTAAACATTCTGACGAGTATCCAAAGAAATGACCTTTGAGTGAACCTCTAACCTTCCCCGTGATTATTTGTTTGAAGACAGTGTGGAGTTCTCCTGCTGAGGACTAAGAACTGTGGTGCCTTGCAGCTCTGTGAGTAAGGGAGTGTTTGGGAACCAGAGAGAGAGAGAGAGAGAGAGAGAGAGAGAGAGAGAGAGAGACATAAATAAGGGAATAACCTCCAGATGTAAACAGTAAAAGTAAAAGGATAAAATTAAAAAGGGAACAAACAGCAATTCCTTTAACCTAAGGAGTCACTCTGTAGTACACACACACACACACACACACACACACACACAGGATTAGTAGCCCATAAAGAGAGGTCCAGCCTCTGCTGTGTGTCCCCCACCCAAAACCTCAGGGCAGAGAAAGCAGGCTCTCCTTAGCCTCTCTACTGATTTTAACCTGAGCCCAAAGAGAAAAGAGTTCCCAGTTCCCAGGGGTGGAAATAGCAGGTCAGTCTTCCTTGGTCACAGTCAGAGCAGTGGGACTGTGTGGATAATGAAGTTGTTTTTCTGATTTGAGGGCTGCTTTCTGGAAGTCTTTGTGGTCTGGCCAGATACTGAGCACCACTTCAGGTGGGAATAAATATGCAGATTCAACTCTCCTTTTGTTTTCACCTCTTCTTAACAGTTACTTGTCACTTTCTTCCCCAAGGGGCGGGGTTAGTGTAAGATTTTTGACAAGGAGCCTTCCTTTCTGAAGTAATAAGGAAGTTCATTGTTTTGCAAACAGACATCATATGCAAAAGAGTCCTTTGGCTTTCTTGTGGCTATTTTTCCTCAGCCTAATTGTGTTCCCACCAGAGTCCTCACAGGAGGCCTCTGCTGGCTGCCTGTCCTCCTCTGAGAGGACTTCAACTTCATCGGATCCCAGGGCTGCCAACGCGCACTAGGATTCTTCGGGCTAATTTCAGAGAATGAGTTTTCAGTTCCTGCCTGTAGCTTCGCATGGACTCATTAATCATTAAGTCCCCCGTGCTTCAGATTTGAAACTAGGAAGACTGAAGAAATGTTATCCATATATTTTTAAGGAACAGATCGCTGGATCCTCCCTGCCCCTTCTCCCTCCCCAGCCAAATGCCAGGCCAATGAGTCCTGTGCATAAGTGCAAATCATTAAAAGCAAAGGGACGAGGCTAACTAGCAAATGGTAGAACATTGTTTTGTTTTTATTAAATTTGGAGAAATAAAGGAGATTTCTTATCATCTTGCTCTGTTTGTACATGAATATTTGATGGGCATTATTAAACATTAAAGTAACATGAAGTAGGCACTTATTTTTGGATTTTCAACAAAATTAGATCCAGGCTTCTTAGACAAAATAACTGCTTCTCCTTTACATTCCTGTGATTCAGCCACCACCTGATTTGAAAATGTTGCTTGGGCTCTAATCTCAACCATGTGGACCTGAGGCTCTGTCTTTCTAGTAGGTTGAAAGGTGGCTGAGTTTATGGTTAGCAGTTACCTTATCCGCTGCCCTGGGTGTCCCAGCTTAGGCTGGAAAGGCCGCCCCCAGCTGGCACTGACCTCTGAATGACCCCTAGCTTTACAGGCTTAAGCTGCAGGAGTCACCGAAGGCAGAAATCTTTCTGGCCAGCACTTATTACTGCTGTGTTGGTGATAAAACTTCAGACAGCCTAATTGATGGCTTTGCTGACCTAACAATACCTTGTGAAAGCAGAGTGCTAGAGCCTGGTCTCCATTTAAAACCAGCTGCAAGGGGAAGCTGAGTCTCCCTGTGATGGGCCCAGCGTCCAGGGAAAGGCGGAAACCCTTCAAGCCTGTGAACTTTAACCAGATTCTCACTTGTTCTCTAAGCACAAACGCAGATTAGGAGATTTCTTGTGGAGAACTTTTGTCCCTTCCTGCGTCTTCATAGCAAGTTGGCTTGGTCTTGGCCTAGCCACAAGGGTAGAGGTGATGCAGTCAACTGTGTCTGAACACGGGAGGGGAAATTGCTTTGCCACAAGAACGATAATTTCCAGGAGATGTTTGACTGTATGGTTTTCTCTGCAGCCTTCACACAGAGCTGTTCAGAGACCAAGCTTGGTGACGGGACTTCTCTGCTCTATTTCAGGTTCATCAATGCCAGGAGGAGAATAGTACAGCCCATGATTGACCAGTCAAATCGAGCAGGCAAGTTCTCACCGGTATTGCTGTATCCCACAGGCACGATTCCTCCCCATGTGATACTGCAGAAGTCTCATCACCTGCTAACTAAGTGCTTCCACCAGGCATTCTGGGAGATTTTTTTTTTAATGTCCCCAGAATTCCCCTCTCGGAAGCAACTTCACTAATTGGTGCTAATTGGAGATTTCCCACCCTGACTCTACTGAAACTGCCTTTTATTTTCTTTCTGAATTGGTAATTGGGCACAAGTATTAGTGCCACAAGCGGTTTGGCTGTGAGCTCTGGAATTACTCCTTGCTTGCCTGCACCCCCTTACTACACAGACTATGTTCTTGTTCCCCCAACTCCTTAGTGTATTCTTTGCTTTCAGTCCTAGAGCATCCACAGCTAAACTCATTGTATTTATTCAGTCCATTCTGCTTTGACAACTCAGTACTCTATTGAAACTTGACGTGCTGTATTGCCGGCATTATTTTTTATTAAAAGATTATTACCTTTGTTTAAAATGTGTCGCATGCATCCCACTGAAATACATGTGAGTTTTTCTCACAATACCTCTACGTTTCTCTAAAACAGTTATGCA
>PVLA01001184.1:389928-392677 GCA_004027455.1 Hydrochoerus hydrochaeris
TGCCAGCTATCTGTGGTGTAGAAAGTAGGTGACACATCCACAGAAGTGGAGTATATTTGAAACTTACCAACAATTTTTAAGGTCACCATCCTTAGCCTTTCAATGCGGATTTAGTCCATAAGTTCCACCCGCAGAAAACTTCTAAAGGTATGGAATTGCGCATGTGTTATGAACCAGGATGAGAAGTCATCTTCAACATGCCCAGCCTCCTTTATAGATGCATAATGCTTAAAAATACTGCCAGACAGTTTTCCATGTGCACCCTCTGCCAAAATAAAAGCACTTTTTTTTTAGGGTTAACTTTATATCATTAAAATGAGGTCTGTTTGCAAATTTCATTTATCTGCCAGTGTTTTGCCCCATCTTACCAAGAATACTGTTGAGTGTGTATATTAAAATTCACAGATAAACATTCATAGATAAGTAAACGACTTGTATAGAGTTTGAAATCTTGAGTTTAAAGATTACTGAAGCATTAATATTTCATATAAGTTAGATTATGGTGTCTTTATTTCAGACACCTTCATGTACACAAATGCTAGTATGATGATTCAGTAACTGAAATTTTTTCTTACAATATTATACCATTTTCAAAATTTCATGTGCCATTAGCTTGTTGATGTTACACAAACAATACTTTATGTGTGCAAAGTGTGGGGGGCAAAAAGTGAGAAAATTTGCGTGTTCTTCAGTGTTTCAAATAAGCACACCACCCTGGAATCTTTTAACTCCTAAACTTTGGAACCTATGTTTTGAATGAATACTATACCTTTGGCTAGGTGTGTGATGTCACTTAGATAGGAAAGTAGTTCATTATTCCTAAAGGCTTTAAACTGGAAGGGATCCATGACTGTATCTTGGCTGGCTCTCCTCCATCTTTCCACTTTAGATGGGATTCATGGAAGTTCTATATAAATGACCAAGTAAATAAACTGTCATTATTTTGCATTATATTTGGTTAGGGAAAATTTTATAAGTACATTTATCAATTTAATTAGTACAGTGCTGTTTAAACATAGAAGTAACACTTCTGACACAAATGCACTCTTATCGGAGACATTCTGTGCCACTTGGAAAAGAGAGATAGCTTCCCTCTCATTTTTGCTATACCATTTTACATGGAGTCTTTATGTAAAATTTAAATATTTGCATATTATTATTTTACATGCTCTTATTTAAACTGTGACAAGTTCCCCATTTATAAATTAACTCACATCAGCTGGGGAAAAAAAAAAAAACCTTTGGCAGTTTTTCTGCCTTTCCTCTGAATGGAATAAATGCTGTAGGGTTTGCTTGATAATTGGTGCATGTCCAAGGAATGTTTTGTGAAATTATTATTTCCTTGCAGATTAGAAGCCAGAGCATTCTAGTATTGGTTTTTAATGAAGAAAATAATCTGAGGCCTAGCTTCCTAGACAAGTCCACAGACTATCATGTTACCTTTAACTTTCTGAAATACTTGGAGGTGAATGATAATTATAATAATTTTGTTTGCATTCCTCCCCCTCCCCATGACAAGACAGCAAGGTCCAATTTTCAGAATACTTTTTATACCACCTCGGAAGGCACTTGCTCCTATCTCCGGTTTACTATTTAGTATAAAGAGTTCCGATTTGGGTATATTTAAGAAAGACTCAGCTGTCAAAAGCAAAGAAACTGGGAATGGTGTTTTGACAACCATATAGTGTTAAAGGAAATACTGTAGTCTGAATAAAATTGCTTATGTTCTCCAAAACAAGAATAATATAAAAACACTTTTTTATTTATATGAAAAAGCAAAAGCAGAAATAAATTCCAAAGGTTTCCCTTTCTTTAAGAAATTCTGAGCGCACTGCAGTCGCCATCTGTTAAGGTTTGGGAATTGAGCAAGGAGCCACATTTTAAAGGAAAAGAGAGAGACAGAGAAAAGACCCGGAAAGCCTGTGTCCCTTTCCCTCCCACTGGCCAGGTCAGCACACACGCCCCTCCCCCAGCCCTGCTCCCCGGTTAGACGCGTCTGGGAGAAGAGAGGGGGCCGAGTCGGTCAGGGTCCTCCTGGCCTCCTCACCCCGCCCGCCCCCCGGGCCTGTTAACCCGGAGCAGATTTGGGAAGGGAAATGTGGCTAATATCTCTAGCAGCTGTCAAAGGAGGACCCTTCCTTCAAAGGGCCTGGACAGGGACCCTCCACCAGTTCCCCATTAGTCCTGCAGGCCAGCAATTTGATAAGGAGCCCGGACCTGCTACAAGTTGCCACTTGGGTAGAAAGGCCGGTGTCGGGGTGTCTGGGTGCGCCCAGGGGCCCCGGCGTGGCGGCCACCGCCCCCGCTGCCCACCCAGCAGCACCCGGGAGGCCGGCGGGGCGGGGTGGGGTGCAGAGGGCTCCCCCAGCCCCCCCTCCCCCCCGGCCTTGCCTGGCTGCGCGCGGTTAGGCTGCAAACGTGCGCCGAGCTGACGGGGCGCGGAGCGTGCAGGACGCGCCGGGCGCAGCGCGGTGCTGCGCGGGGAGACGCGGGGCGGGGCGGGGCGGGGGTCAGGCGGTGACGAGGATGGGGACCGTCGGGGCAGCGTTTGAAGGCAGGTTTTAATATTAATAGTTTCGGTGTAGAGACAGAAGGGAGCCTGCGTCTGCGGCTCCTCCGGGCAGACTCCGGGTGACAGGGATGATGGATGACCCGGGGAGCCGGCAGCTCCTCCCCTCCAGCCCCGGCAGTGTCAGAGCTACTTTAGCTGAAGCTTTAGGAATAAAATAAATAAACAGCACCAGCCCCC
>PVLA01001185.1:0-38149 GCA_004027455.1 Hydrochoerus hydrochaeris
TTTTTTTTTTTTTTTTTTTTTAATTTTTCAAACCACTGCTTGGCTTTGTGTGCAAGTGCGGGGGTGCGCGGGCGAGGTGAGTAACGGCAACAGGCACAGGTGCACAGCAAGGATGCTCTGTGAGCCCGCAGTCGGTCACCTGGAAAGCCAGGAGGGCGCGTGGAACCTGTCACTGGTCACGTGGAAGGCTGGGTACGGACCTGGGCCATATCTTAGCGAGGACAAGAGGCTGGTCAGCATCTTCCCCGCCACCTAGTCCATCCCCCAGCAAAGAGGCCTGCTTGCCTTTTGTGCAATGCAGTAACGGTACCACACAAGGCTTTAGGAAAAATCCTGCAGGAATTTTAAGGAACAAAGAAAACAAGTGTCTAAGATCAGAACAGAGAAGTGAGGTTGCCACCCAGAAATTGCGCCAGAAGGCTGGTCTTGGGTTTGGGTTCTAATTCTGATGTTAATAAGGTGGGTGATAAACCGCTTATTTGCATCGCCAGGCATGAGTCTCCCCCTTCTCCATAAAGCCCACTACACCACAGATTCCATTCACTTAGTGCTCTGTCCCCTCAAGCCCGGGTCACATACCATTGTAGGCATATCTGTATCATTATCTGCTCAGACGTATAATAGATGCTCAATGCATGCTGCTTGTTTGTATGGACATGTGGATAAATGAAAGAATTAATTAACTAAATCCAATTAACCTCCTGGCACTCCTGTTTGTTCCCATGTTCAACAGGATGGATTCGATATGCCCTGTCAGCTCACAGAAAAGTAATGAATATCTAAGAATTGTTGCAACCAAAAGCATTTTAAGTGCTACCCAGTATCGTAACATTATAAAACATAATTAAAACAGATAGTAATTGAAAAAAATGCCCCCATTCAGGGATCAGGACCAATTCTATACATGCATGAGTTGGGAAGTGAAAAAGTTCAAGCCATTCTACTATCAATTTTAGGTTACACATAAAAATTTCTACAATATTTGCATCTTTGGATTAAGACATTGAAGATCAGTATGAAAAATGTAAATGCTCTCTTGCAGCAATAGTTTACTGATATGTCATTAACCTTGAGTGCTTTAGTTTAAACTTACTAAATCCATTCCCAGAGCATAAGAGATGTAGGAATAAATATGAAGTAAGTGATTATTCTTTTTACTTTTCATTGTAGAGCTATTCAAACATACACAAATCTTGAGGCAATCATATGATAAACTCCTAGGTATGCATCAGCCAGAATCATCATCCTGTGACCAGTCTTATTCCAACCACTTCCCCCTGCCACATCGGATTATTTCAAAACAAATGACCAACTTCATCACCTTTCATCCGTACGGCTTTCAGTATATAACCCTGCTATGGCTTGACTAAGGTTTGTCTCCTCCCAAACTCCTGTTGAAGTTCGATCTCACTGTGGGGGCTGCTAAGTGGCCTTTAAGAGATGATTAAGAGATTGACTGGTCATGGAGTGGGTTGTGATAAAGCTCATTTCTGCTCCTTCTGCTTCTGCCCAGTCTCCAGCAGGAGTTGATGCAGTACCAGGTCCTTTCTAGAAGCGAAACAGATGCCAACACCATTCTCCAGGACTTCTCAACCTCCAGAGCTGTGAGCCACAGTCTTCTCTCATCAATTACTCAGTCTAAGGTATCTTGTTATAGCAACAGAAAATGGGCTGAGACAAACTCTGAAATGATTTTGAAACATAACCACAATATTACTGTTATACTTTAAAAATAACAACTTCTTGATATCATCAAACATCTAGTCAGTAGCCAGTGCCTAAATTTTCTTGATGAAACAGTCACATTCTTTAGCTGATATTTTTCCTTTTTTATTAGTACATATTTGCACAACATAATGGTTACATGCATTGTGGAAAGTCGATATGTGAATCTAATGTTACTTTTCACACATTAGATGAGGTATGTCGATTCACACACCTCATCTTAATTCTTTTGACTTTCCTTGTCCCTCTCCCTCTCTCTCTTGGTCCCATTCCCATTTGCAAAGGCTCTATCTTTTATTTTTCAGGACAATGTTAGGCTCACAGAAAAACTGAGCAGAATGGACAGGGAGCTTTTATACAGACCCTGTTCCCACACACATGCAACCTCCCCTACTACCGATGTCCGCCATGGTGACAGTACCTTTGTTATTACCAATAAACTTATACTGACACATCGTTATCACTCAGTGGCCATAGTTTACAACAAGGTTGACTTGTGCACTGTAGATTTTTTTGATTTTGGAAAATGTGTGATGACCCTTTTAATTCACCCTTATAATACCATACATGGTAGTTTCACTGCCCAAAACATCCTCTCTGCTCTGCCTGTTCATCCGTCTTTCCCCCTAACTACTGGCAGCCACTGATCTTTTTGTCTCCATAGCTTTGCCTTTTCTAGAAATGCAGATTCTGGAATTCTATATCACATGTAAAAAGCTTTTCAGATTGGCTTCTTTCACTTCGTTATGTTCACCCAAATTTCTCCCATGTCTTTTCCAGGTTTGATAGCCTATTTGTTTTTAGTGCTAAATAACAATCTGCATGTACCAGCTTGTCTGTTTGTCTACTGAAAGACATGTTGATTGTACCCGGTTTGGGAAATTATGAATAAATTTGTTGTGAACACTCATATGTGGGCTTTTGTGTGGATGTAAATTTTCACTTCTTTGGGTAAGTATGAAAGAGTGTGATTGCTGAATTCACTGGCAAATATATGTCTTGTTTTGTAAGACACTGTCAAGCTGTCTTCTAAAGTGGTTGTTCCCGTTTTTTATTATTATTATTATTTTGCATTTTCACCTGTACTAAATAAACATTCCCATTGCTCTGCATCATCACCAACACTTGCTGTTGTCAGTATTTTGAATCTGGACCATTTTAATAGATCTATAGTGATGTCTTATGGTCATTTTTATTTGCAACTCTTTGGCCACCTATGACATTGAACATCTTTTCATATGCTTATTTTCCATCTGCATACTTTCTCTGATGAGGTGTCTGTTCAGCTATTTTGCCCATTTTTAATGTTCCTTTTCTTATTGTTGAGTCTTGTGGGTTCAGTTTTGAGGTAAAAGTAACATTAGATTCAGAACACTGCAGAAGCTAGTTCTAGGAGTGGACCCATTGGAAGAAGGGTGTGGATTGTACCCATTTCACTCTTTAGTCTGCCAGTTTCATAAGTTGCAAGAAAAATCCACACATAGAGAAGGACATAGATATGCAAGTCAAAGCACAAATTATTCCTCCCTTCAGTGAGGATTCTCACCAGCTTCCCCCAACTGCTCTAAAAATAACAAAGAGTTGGATTTTCTAAACTTTGGAGTAGTAGCATTTGATTATTTAATCCCATTACTAACATTTCTTGTAGATAAGCCAGACGTATTTTTATGACACCTCTGTCATATGCCCCCTTATAAAATGGGGGCAATAACAGGACTTACCTCATCGGGTTATTACGGGAGTTAAGGAAGATAATGTATGTAAAGCTCCTGGCACAAGATACCCACAGTGAACATGGACCTGCATTGTTATTTCCAGTCTCCTTGGAAACAAAGCTGTGGGCAAGCTGGTGCTTGATGCAGATCCTAATGGCCTACCATGGCCTCCTCCTCCTCTGTTTGACAAAACACCCAAGCTGAAACAGTCCAAGCTAGTGTTACTCAAAGTGCGGTTTTCAGACCACTTGCATTCAAATTTCCTTAACAATAATTTAAAAGGCAAATCTCTAAGCCCTTGGCAATTCTGACAAACACTAAAATTTGAGAACTTTTGCTCTAAACTTGGTGTAGGCATTAAGATGACTTTCCCAAACAAAGAAAAAGATACTGAGGTACAGCAGAAGAGACCTGGGGCCTGGGATGAGAAGGTGAGCAGTGGACCCTGGACATCCTCTCAACTACAGAATGGAATTAATACCTCCCTCGTGGGACCCCAGGATAATACATTCCATTAATCAATTAGCATAAGATGTTACATACTTGTATTATTATTATTCTAGTTCCAAGAACCTAAATATAGAATTCCTATTTACAGCTTCCCTAAAAAAAGACCATGTGGTCAAATGATTTCCATAATAAAAGACATCATCCCTGGGAGTCTCATCCATTCATTCATTAACAAATATTTATTGGGTGTCAGTGCTTTGCCAGGCACTGTGCTGGCAATAAACCAGGGAACAAAGCAGTCACATTCTCTACCCTCTTCTACACAGGGCCCTAAAATATCCAAAGACAAAGACAGAACAAGGACAAATTTAAAATGGAGCTCACACAATTCTAGACCTAGAAAAGGGTCGTCAGGGACACATGCTCCATTTCCTTCACTGAAAGGGTGGGCAAAACAGGCAAAGCCACCACAACACTAGGAAGACAATCTCCTTGGTTCTGGGATGCTTCTCGCCTTGAGTAGTTTACCCTTTGCTGCACGAAGAAAAGCAAAGAAGCACAACAAACTTTAAATAGCCCTTTCTCCGTGTGATCAGAATGAAGCACTTGAGTGGACAGCAACAGAATTCTTCCCACTTAATGCCATGGTATTAAACTTGCATCTTTGGTCGGTTGGGTTTTTTAAAACAGGGTCTCACTTTGTGGCCCAAACTGGCCTTGAACTTGTGACAACTCTCTTGCTTCACCTTCCTGAGTGCTGGGATTATAGACATGCCCCACCATGCCCAGACCCTAAATTTGTGTTTTTCATTTAATTTAAATGCGGGTTATAAAACAATCTACAGAGTGGGTCTCATTTAAAAACAATGTATTTGCGGTGCATAGTAATGGTACTGTGCAAACCAGGAGCTCGAATGACGGGAGCTTCTCATTTTCTTCTTTATATTTCTGGAATATTTTCAGAAATCTCTAAGTCTATAATGAACACAAATTACTTCTGTACAAAATTAAAAGGTTGTTTCAGAAATAATGTTTGCTCTCTTGTTGCAGCATCAGTGTTTTTGCCTTTTTTACTCTAAATCCATTCATGAAAAATTTCTAGAATCTAATTGTCCAGCTTATATCTAAAAACTATACTCAGTCTTTGTCTTCCAACGGAAGAGAGGCAACCCCAAAATAGCATCCTTTGCCAGAACTCCTCTGAGAGATTAGGTTTACCTTGGCAAGGACTATAAACTCTTCCACAAATATTGTTTGGTGCCTACCAAGGGCCGTGGGGCAGGAGGTCAAACACATAAGACGTGATCTTCAAGACGCTTGTGATTTGGCACAGGAACAAAGGCATAAACACATACTAGCTTCCTAACACAATGGGGACAGAAGCGTGGCATTGCTGGGCCACTGAAGGCAGCATGTTTTGGAGGCTGGGGGAGCCAAGTGGTACACAGGAGACAGACGACACTGCTGTAGGACAGGGCTGAGGGCAATAGGAGGCCACTGAGGGTTTTATTTTTAAATTGGGGCCATGACACAATACGGTCAGTATCTCAGAAAGATTAGGTCTAGGGAATGCACAACTGTATTGGAACAAGAGCGTAACGGGGGGAGGAAAATGAATGCAGTAAAGGTAATGGGAAACGTTCAGGCCAATTCAGCCACCCAGCAGGCGCTCTGAACACATCACTTCTACTGCCTGGAACCGGTTATCTCCCCAACAAGTCAGAGAGATGTGCTGTACTCTCTAAGTTCTTTTCCAGCTGTCAAAATTTACTTCATGATCCAGGCAAGAGTGCTAAGGCCTGGGAGAGTGTGGTACCAGGTGAGAAGAGGCATGGCTTCACTCCAGCGCCTGTCTTCCTTCGGGAACTGTAAACTATTTTTGACACAGGGACTCCGGTGGCTTGGATCTGTCTCTCAAAGGCTTGACGGCCAGCCTGGTGGGTTATTGGGAGGTAGTGGAAACTTCAGGAAGCAGGGACCTGTGGAAGGAAGTGAGATGACTGGGGACATGTCCTTGGAGGGTCGTTGGGATCTCTGTCCCTTCTTTCTTACTCTTAACTTTCTGGTCACTATAAAATTAAACAGGCATCCTCTGCCACCTGCTTCTTCCAAGATGCACTGGGCTGCCACAGGGCCAAGAGACTGCACTGAAACTGTGAGCCAAAAGCAAACTTCATCCTTTTAAGGTGTTTGTCTCTAGCATTTCCATCCCAGTGACAGAAGTATGTGGGATTTCTTCCTCCTGCTTTTTTAGCTGGGAAGCTTTGCAGCTTTTGTTACTCTTTCCAATTGAGGAAGAATTCCTATACTATAAAATTCATAGCCACCAAATTGTGCAACAAATTCCAGAAGATTCCCATCACTCCCCAAAAACACACCTTACCCATTATGGTCACTCCCCATTTCCCTCCCTCCAGCCCTGACAACCACTAAGCTTTTGGCTGCTGTGGATTACCGAATGGAGTCAAATAACGTATGGCCTTTTGTGTCTAACTACTCAGCATCATTTGGTACATCTGTGTGGTAGCATGTGTCAGGACTTTGTTCCTTTTTAGGACCTAATAATATTTCGCTGTATAGATATGCCACAATTGTTTACCCACACATCCATTGGTGGGCATGTGCATAGTTTTCCCTTTTCCACAGTGCATTGATTCTTATCCTCTTGTTTATCAGAAGAAAAACATGATAGGTGCTATTTGAATTTAAAAAGAAGTGGGACTTGATAGTATCGCTGCTGAACAGGAACAATCCAGCCTGCATCTGCACTGACCATACCATTCATTCTAGTAAGTCTTTCCATAGATATTGCTGGGGTAACCAAAGCATTTGTTCCTCCGAGATAGTGTGTGACTTTAAGTGGAAATTTTCGACCATCAAAGCCCATTGCATGGATTTAAAAATGCCACAGGATTAGAGGATAATCTTGAGCTTTCATGTTCTGCCAATGAGAGAGAATTGAGTTCGTGGATTCCCAGGCGTGACCAGGGCCACATTTCAACCTATGAGTGACCTGCTTTTCATTCTGTAAACGACCAATTCAGACCCAGGCATATCAGTAGTTCAGCTTTACTTCCCCTTTCCCACAGTCCAAGCTGTATATTTTTATGAGCTACAAAAAAATAAAAATACAAAGAAAGAAGAAAGAAAGAAAGATCACTGAACTATTATTATTCATGTGAGAAGATTCAAGATGACCTTGTCTCTTCCTACATCAAACTGAATTAAAAGTAAGGCCAATAAAATATTTATCCACCTGGTACAAGACCTCTGTATCTAAATAGAAAAAATAAGGGGAAAACAGCTCTATGCTTTTTTCTCTTGTCATTTACTGTAATATTTAAATTATCATAAAGGCCAGAAAAAAGGTGAGTCATCTTAAAATTGAGAATTTTGTCACCAAGAACAAATATTTACTAAATACTTACTATGAACCAGGAAGAGTAATTTGTTCCATGGTCTCAGAATACAATTATGGAGAAAAGATATAACCATTACAATCACTAGAGTTGGCTAGTGGATAAGGACAAGATTTCCTTAGGGCTATTGCCTGGGAATGGCGGTTACACCTCTAATCTGACACTCAAGAACTTGTCTCAAAAACAAAACAAATTAAACCAAATCAAAACAACAACAACAAAGATTTCTTTGGTCACGGAAATGTTTTGGAATTAGAGAGTGGTGATGATAGCACAACCTTATGAATATATGAAAAATCATGGAAAATCACTTTAAAAGGGTTCACCGGAGTTGGGGGCAGATGTGATCCCAGCACAGCAACAACCAAAAAATTAATTAATAAATTGACCAATAAATAAAAATAAAGGTGTGTGTGAACTGTATCTCAATAAAATAAAATTAGAATAAAATTGCACATTTGCATAGATTTTTAAGTGACATATTTTGCATGGAGATGGAGAGGCAGGGAAGTTTTCCTTCAGAGCCGAGATTTGCTATAAAACAAAAACGGTAATAAAGCTCTCTGCATTGTCACTACCCAGAGGCCTCCCCTGCTGTCCCCACAGCAAGGGCCCAGCAAGGGCCCCTGGTCTCACGATGTCCCCGGCTTCCCTGGCTCACCAGACCCCCACGGCACAGCCCCAAGCAGAGCTCTGGAAGTCTTTTGCCCAGGAATGTGTGTTGGACTGTGATGTATGCCTTCTACCAAGCTGGGACCATGAAGGACACCATGCAAGAAGGTTAAAGTTAAATAATAATTTCACACCAGAAAAAAGACAGCGGGCAGCAAGCTGCCTGGCACTGGTCACTGCTCTAGAGCCCTGGGCCAACCTACAGCCAGATGTGGCACTAGCCCCTGGCAGAGGTTGGGGATGGATAGTGTAGTAGTTGAGTCCAGGGTCTTTGGGGAAAAGCTAACTGGCCAGCTGTGTAATCTTGGACATGTCCCTCAGCCTCTCTAAACCTCGGGTTCCTCATCAATTACATAGGGATTGATATAGGGGAATGAAACTCCCAACCTACTGTATGTCTGGTATGAGTTCATGTTCTCTAAAATCGGAGAATGAATTTTAGGAACAATGAAGGTTAAGAACAGAAATATTTATTGAGAGAAAGAAAGCTTCTGTCTGGGAGAAAGACAGAAAGGGTCCCGAGTGGGTTGCCAAAGACTCTGTCTTTTCTAGATACTTTTATAGAGTAAAACCATGAGCTGAGATGGGTCCAACATGTAAGGTGGGCATAAAGTGGGACAGAACTATGGTTAACCAATAAGATTAATTGCTCAGATAAAACTAATTAAAACTGGGACAAATGGGGAAGTGAGTCACAGAGCAAGCGGGCATGCTTAAAGAGCAGTGACTCTTCCTGTAGGGGGCTGAGATGGTGACCCCTGGCCTCAGTGAAGGCGATCCATACCTATTTGGAATATCAATCCCTGATATTTACACTTCAGGTGTGGTTGCATTTGTTTTGCCTTTTGTCTTGAGATCTGGCCCACAACAGAGGTGTTTGTCTCCTCCAAGGTTGCAAGGTTTCTGGTCTTCTGCACTGGCTTCTTTGAGGGCTCCGCCCTGTCTGCCTCCCTATCATATTTCTAACTAATTCAGTGCCTATAACAGGATGATTGTATGTCGAATCAGCCTGTGGACTGCAAGAGGATTAAAGAACAAATGGCTCTAAAGTGGTCGGCCTAGGCTGAGTAACAGTGGCTGCTGTTGGAGTGGTTATCACCTCTGGGCTGTCACTTGGGACTGGCTTATGGAAGGGAAGACTTGCCACACCTCACAGCTTTCAAAGGTGCTGGGTATATTTTGATCACCTTCCCTCTTAGACATCCCACCCTAAAATATGACAGTATGGCTAAGAAGCAAGGGTCCAGGGACACTGGGGACCTTGAGTGGGATTCCTTGGTGGAACCAACAAACCAAGTCTTCATACCCCACCATTTTTCAAAGACTTTAAGCCATTTATGCCCAAGAGTATCAAAGAAAGGCACCTGATAGTTTGTTGGAATCTCCCAGGTCCACCTTGAAAATGGGAAATCGCCAGGCCCATTGCAGAAGCACACCTCCAGAGCCTGTAGGGAGGGACTTTGGTTTCCACAGGCTCCAACCCCCTCTTGAGCTGCAGTGTAAGAGCCAAGGCATTGGATTCAAGGAAACACACTTTCTTCATCGCCAGCACTCAAAACTGTCAATGCTGAGCACATTACAAGTGCTAATGACAATTTTTTCCCCTACCAAACAGAAAGAAAAAAAAAAGACTAAATAAACTGGGTGTGCATGTTGGAACTTGGGGCACTAGGAAAACAGGCAGCCAGCACCCCACTCTGGTAAGTGGCTGTGGCCTCCCAAGCTGCAGCCACCCCAGGGAGAGAACCATATCAGTGTTTCCTGAGATGCGCACCATGTTGGAACTTGGGGCACCGGGAAAACAAGCGGCCGGGCTGAGAATCAAACATCCATCTCATTCCCTTCCCCCCACTAGCAAGTGAGAGCCAGAGATCTGAGCATCTCTTGTGTGTTTGACTATATGCAATATAGCAAATAAGGGGGATTTTCTTCTGCCATCTCTTTGAAGGCAAATATTTTTATGTCTGTTTTGCTCTGTTCTGATCAATGGTATTGCTCTATTCGATATTCTGTTTTTATAATTTTGGTGTTTCCTTCAATATTGCTCTACCTGATTAAAGGAACAACTATTGTGAAGAAAACCAGCTATATGATTGTACCTACTGCTATTATCCCGGTAACCTGCTGTGAGGTTCTGTACCAGTTTCACTGCACTGCCTCAGTTGGTTTTGTCCTGTCTTGTTCTGCTGTATTTTACTACCTTCAAAATTAAATAAATTAAATAAATAAATAAATAAAATAAAAAATAATAATAAATAAGAAAAAATTTTAAAAGTAAATAACAACAACAAAACAAATCAGTAAGGTACTGAGCAAACTGAAACATGATATGACTAAACAGATAATGGACTAAAAAAGCAAAAGGAGGAAAAGAAAATGCTCTAAAGGATATAACTGCATGAATCTTTAAGTGTGTATGATTGATAACCATGTTGCTAAGTTTTTGTTGGATCGGTGAACAGAACTGTTTGAATGTTCACTTTGTATGCTTTATTTTTGTAACTTGAACAACTATAGCCAAGAAGACAATATGTAATGCATCAACTAGTGATTTCTTACTGTTTATTTTTTTTAATTCTGTATTGTTTCTACCTTTTTTTCTGTTTTGCTTTTTTCCCCCCTGTTTAAATAAAATAAAAAAAGAATAACATACAAACTGGGTGTGGTAGCACACCCCTGTAATCCCAGCACTCGGAGAGGCTGAAGCAGGAGGACTGAATATTCAAATTCAGTCTAGCAACTGAGCACCTTAACAAGACCCTGCTCCAAACAAACAAACAAACAAACAAAGTAGAGCCTGCGGTCATAGGAAGGCTGTGGGTTTAATCCCTACTCTCATTAAATAAATAAATAAATATGATGGCAAAATAAAATTACAAATGAAATAGCTACACATAGCTCCTTTCTTTGCCCCTCTTCCTGTTTTTCTAGAAGGAAAAACTACTAACATTCATTGAGAGAATTTTTCCTCAGTACTAAAGCAACGTGAGATTGATGCTTAGAATGTAGAAAATGCAGAAAAGCATCAAGGAAAAGACAAACCACCATTCACACACCACCACTGTAACAGTCTGCAATGCTCCTTCTGGCCTTTGTACAAGGCATGTAAGTAGCTGATTATTTAACAAAAACATCATCATATTACACACTGAAAGTTTTGCTGAATCTGCTTTGTTTATTTTTTCTAACTTATTAGCGTACTATGAACATTTTCTCAGGACAAGAATTCTTCCTTGGCATAATCTTATTTCAACCAGTAGACAGAAATGATAACTACCACGAACAACTACTTCTAGAATATCCTCAGGAAATCTTTGGGTTAGAGTTCAAACCATCCCCAAGAATATTCACCAATCGATTACAAAAACACCATTGATTCTAGGGTGAGCAACGATGTCACCAATCACAAGAAGAATGTCATTGCTACAAGTGGACTGATTTGATCCAGAGATAGTGAGATGGTACAAACTTTATTTTTTGAAGAGCAACCACTTTAAGAACCATACAGTGATGCTCTGCCAGCTGGAATGATTTATTTTTATCATTTCTTTTTCTCTCATTGCTTCGATTAGTTGCCAAGATATGACAGGAGTTGTGGTCTGTTTAGAGCTCTGTGTAGAAAAAAATTCTTACAAATTTAAAGATGTTTTTGAGAAACCTCAGTGCTTACAAAATGATGAGCAATTCAGTTCCGTGGACTGACATCCACATAGCTTTCTTCTTGAATACAGATAAAAGGAAAGGTGATTTTAAAAAATTAAACTGATCTAGCTGGGCATGGTGGCACACACCTATAATCCCAGTACTCAAAACTGAGGCAGGATCACTGAGTTCAAGGCCAGCCAAGGTGAGACCGTGTCTCACAAAACAAAAAAAGTGGAACTGACTCAAAGGGAGTCACAATGGCTCCCTAAAGGCAGGCCAGTCTTGGTTGCCTTCCCAGTAGCCTGTGGCATCTATCATGATAATTAACAGATAGCAAATTCATGCCTGCAGGAGGGAAGGAAGGAATGGATTAAGGAATGTTTCCCTGTCCCATCTCAAACCATGGGCTATAAATAGTCAGAACTACTCTGCTCTGCGGATTTGCCCTTGGTTTCCGAAGACCACCCCAATAAAAGCCCCATCATTTCTTAAAAACTCAAAATAGATAGTGCTTTTATCCAGCCTTGCAATTCTATCCACAGAATCAAAAACCCACAGAAGTATGTTACCAGCCCAGTCTCCCAGCAGGAGGTTCTCAGCACAATGAAAAGCAGGGACATTCTTTACACTTTTGGGTTGCAGGCCATCTGCAAGGTCACACTGATTCGTGAACCATAGAAATTATGCTGCGAAAGAGCCTTTTGATTTCCCAGTTGCCTCTCCCATGCTGTTCCCAACCCCTGGGCTCCGTGGGGTCAGCGGTGACCAGGCACTCCTGGCTCTCCATCACCCTATCCCGAACCTTGTCGCCCCAAAGAGGGCTCCAACCTCATTTCCCAGGAGCCTCAAAGCAAGCTCTGCTCTCCATGTGCCTCTTTACCAAGAGAAATAAAATGACTGCTGTGCTACCAAGTCTCACCCACAATCTCTAGGGTGAACCAGGGAGGCCCTGTTACTATGCTAGGACATTTCAAAATTGGCACACACTCTCTGGGAGGCTTCCTTAAGTGTCTCTCCCGCGTTCATTGCCTTGACTTTTACTTTCACTTTTCCTACAGCTAAATACTTGTGTCACAACATGCAATGCCTTTTTTTTTTAACCATATAATTTCCTTTTACACACTGAACTCTTGCAAAGCCCCTGTGGTTCTCATGTTTTGTTTGCTTTCCAAATAGAAATACTTTTTTTTTTTTTCTAAGTAAAAGGTATGTAGTGCTTGCTTGCTTGCTTGCTTGCTTGCTTGCTTGCTTGCTTGCTTGCTTGCTTGCTTGTTTCCAAGTATGTCCTGATTGCTGATTGTTCTAAAACCCCCAGTCCTTCTTCTCTTGGAAATTCTCAGATGTGGACAACCTACTTTTTATCCATCTAGCTGTGATCAACTGTCATGAGTCTCCTCCAAATCGGGGACCAGTGTTGACAGGAACCGTGGCCCAGCTTTCATGCTGCTGTACTCTCAGAACAGAGTGCTATCTTCATCCTCTAGGTGTGGAAACTGAGGCACAGAAATTAGGTTGACTTGCTCAATGCACAGGACCGATAAGGGGCAGGGATTGGGGGCTACAGAGCCTCAGACTGCAGTGACAGAGGCCTCCCCAAGCCTCAAGTCCCCAAGCTGCACCATCAAATAGATTGAAACATAACTGGTACTTCATCAGAAAGGCACCACTTACTACGGTCAGGCGCAGCTCCATTTATGACCCACATTCAGATTCAAATCAACGAGCAGAACCAGGTTCTGCTGCTGCTCTCACGTTGGTTCCTTTTGTCATAACCGTCTGGTAGCATGCAGTGCCTATCTGACTGCATAACTTTCCCCACACCCCAGACAGAACAAGGACTTTGACTATTGAGTCACAGACCTGTTGCAGCCCAGCGGTGGTTTTCTGTGCAGCCAGCAAAGCATAACCTGGGTCGCTGCAGGAAGACGGAGGGGTGGGGGCGGTGGGGGCTACAGAGCCCCACAGAACATCTAAATGCCGGTTTCCAGGGCTGGCTTCCGTGCAGGGGGCCGTGACACCCGAGGTGGGGGATAGTGGGGGATGGATGGAGGGACACCGGAGCTATCTGTCTCCCAAAACTCCAAGAACCGGATTACAGCACCTCTCTGTGATCCCTTTTGTTTGTGGATCTCACAATGCTCGGATTCTTCCTTGCGAATGTGAGCTCCATACACTCTCCTGCAGTTTGAACGCGGAAAGCTCTAGAAACAAATTGATTCCCCGACGCGAGGCATCCACAAAGTGGGGACATGGCGCCTCCTAGCGTCCAGATGATGCCGCAGGCACCTGCAGCGAGCTGAGAGCCGTGACCTTGAGCGCAGACCAGGTAGCAGCTTCAAGGTGGCCCCGGGCGTGGAGGAGAGGAGCCGGGAAGAGGCCTGTGCTAGCGGCCAGGTGAACGCTTTCTGCGGTTCAGGCGCCTCCTGTCGCCTTCCAGATCCGTGAGGTCTGTGCTGCGGATCTTCCAATGCAGCTTTCTCGGAGGAGGTTGGGGCACCCCTTTTTCATGTCTTTTATCTACTCACTTCCTCTTCACAAATGCATCAAACCTTAAAAACAAGCAGTTAGGTTATGTCCACAGGATTTAGAATCCCGTCGCCAGTGTTCATCACTATTGCTTCTGGTTCACAGGCTGCTGGGTTCCGTGGCATTTGAAAGACCGGGGGTGGGGACAGGGAAATGCCACAGACCCCACGGAAAGGCACCAAGGTCATTCTCCCATTCTTGGGCTTTAAACAGAAAGATAAAGTTTCCTGTAAAAAGAACTGCTCTAAATCAGGGCCACTAGTCTGCGACCTCAAGACAGAAAGCTGTTCTAGTGTGCTGTATAATGATTCATGCACAAGTTCTTAACAAAAGAGAAAACTGGAGCGGAATTGACTCCAAGATAAATATATAAATAATGCACACATTTCCCAGGTTCTGTCGGTGTAACAAAACGTGTAGAGAAATACACAATTTCAAATGTCATGAAATAAAAACTTACCAAACTGTTGTGTTTTACAAATCCACTAATGCCGTATGTGCTTGTTTACCTTCTAAAGTACCTTTTAAACAGAATTTGTCCTAAACTGATACAATTCGTAGTATGGATTCTGCAAAGCTAAAGAAAATTGCTCCAGGCTAGTGATGTCTATATAGACATTAACCTTTGAAAGGAAGGAATTTTGTTGGTTCACCTCCTTGATCTTTTGCAGCGCTCGTCAACTTGAAGCAATCAGTTTTGTGTCAGAAGCTGAGTGTTAAAAAGAATTAGAGTAGATGTATCTACTCTTTCAGGGTCACAGTAATTAACCGGGGATGGGATCGAGTCATCCTTTTCTTTCTTTTCTGATTATAGTAGTAACACATGCTCATTGTAGAAAAATGCACAATACAGTTTATGAATTTTTTCCTCGTGTCATTAAACATTTTTTCATGGCATGAAATACTTTTTGGTGATCACATTTTAATGGCTGCATAATATGCCACTTGAAATCTGCTGCCTTATGCTTAGACATATGTTTCTTTTTTCTTCTTCTTTTTTTTTTTCACTTTTAAAGAGAACATAGTGAACATTTTGGTACATTTACCTTCATTTAGATTCCTGGCTAGTGTAGTATGGGAGAGGTTCTTTCTGGATTAAATGGAAAATCATGGCATTTTTAAAACACAGGCAGTTGAGGGTCTCATAATGCTCTCTGTGCTGGCCCATGGTGTGTTATAGAGAAAACAACAAGCAACATTTGCTCTGAGCCCAAGGTCAGCGTAAAACAAAAAAGTCGAGATTAGATGTCCGGGGTCTGTTTGCAGTGTGACCCTGCTCTGTGGCCTTGACAACGTCCCTTTCATTCCATTGGCTACAGCTGTTGAAGCAACCAGTTCTTAAACAGTTTGAGTCTGCACCCCGGGAAGGCACTGTAACAGTACATAGCTGAGTTGCTTCCCTTCTTCCATGGGACAAAATTTTGGTTTCTTCCCCAACTCTGTCCTTTCATAGCAGAAGCTACAACAGCTGTGCAGCTCCTTCCCCGAGAGCACTGGCACAATGGGCCTCAGCCCCTCTTTGCAGTGCTTTCCGCAGGGAGATCGGAGTGGGGGACCAGGGGACCAAGACAGGAAGAAGGAAAGTGTGACTGCAGTGGCATCAGGCTTCAGGACTCTGTGCTTCTCCTTTTGCCACCAAAATACACAGGCATCAGAGTCCCATGCCCAGGAATACATCTTGAAGGATTCACTCATTCATTAGACCAGGACAGTAGAAAGAGACTGGCCTGGAACAGGTGCCTGGCTTTGAAAACCAAACTGCCATCCCCTAGATAAGCTACCTAAACAAGACTCATGGCGTTTTATCATCTATAAAATATGAGAAAACCAGGTATGGTGGCAATGCCAGTAACGCCAGCACTTGGGAGGCTAAAGCAGGAGGATGGCTGGGAGTTCAAGGCCAGCCTGGACTACAATAGTGAGTTCAAGGCCAGCCTGAATACACAGTGAGACCCTGTTTCAAAGATATGTATCTACTAAGTACATATGAATATGTGTCTACCAAATACATATGAATACAAGGCCTGCCTACATCTTAGAGTTATTCTGACACTCAAAATGCAAATGAAATCATATATGCAAAACACTTGATAAACTTTAAATTCAAATTTAAGGAATTCTGGAGATGTGCAAGGCACAAGAGGCAAACACTAACTAAACTGAGGGCAACTTTCTGTTGCAATGCAATTTTATAGTTTGCTTATAATTAATTATCAATGCAATAGAGAGTATAGAGTTTAAGGGTACATTAGGAAATGTGAGTTTTATAGCCTGGTTTCCCATGGAATGTAAGGTCTAAGAAGGCAAGCACTTTATCTGTCAAATAGCCTCCCATATCTTCAAGGGCACAGAACAGCTGCAGGCTCATAATTGGACCTCAGTAATGAGGGATATGTAATACATGTGTCTTTTATCAAGCTTATTTGAAAATAGTTCCTGAAAATAATTTGCAGCATAGAGTGAAATAAGGGTTTCCATACAGTAAAACGGTAAATTGGTTAAAATTTTTGAAAAGCAATTTGACCTCATGAGCAGAAGTGTTTGAGTGGGATGTGGTTGTGCATGCCGGCAAACCCAACACTTTGGAAGAATGCCAAGTTCAAGTCCCACCTGGGAATTTAGTAAGATTGTATCTCAAAATTAAAAAAATTAAATTAAAAAGAGCTGGGGTGATAGGTGAACATGGAGTTCCTGGGCTCAATCTCCAGTACTACAAAAAAGAAAAGAAAAAAAGGAAAATCTTTTGAAGTGCTCACACTCTCTTATTGAACTATGCAGCTCTGAAAATCTATTTAGAAACTCTTATAGGGGAGAAAGTTTTGTCTGTGAAGATGCTCAGGAAATGCAGAAGTGTTTAAAGTGGCCAACTGCAAGATATAAAACTGCTTAAATTACATTCAGAAATTATGGAATGATTAAGCTACGGAATAGTCATTTGATGGGTTGTTCTTCAGCCATTAAAATTATATTTATGTGTCAGGTGTGGTGATCCACACCCGTGATCCCACCACTTGGGAGGCTGAGGAATAAGGATCTGCATGAGTCTGAGGCCAGCCTGGACTACATAGCAAGACCCTGTCTCAAAAAAATAAAATTATGCTTATGAAAATGTTATAACTTGAAAACATGCTTATATTACATTGTAAAAATGGATTCACATTAATCTGCATTAATTATAATTATATGTAGATTGTGAATCGTTATATGTAATTAAAACAAACACAAAACTAATATATTGACTGCTAGTATATGGGCTACTACTCATTCAGGTGATTATTCTAAGTTACAATTGGGGATTGAATTTAGAGCCTTTACACTAATCTAGATTCCCAGGCCATGATTTAACTAATTAATTATATTTATTTTTTTGAGACAGGGTCTCATTAAATTGCTAAGTTGTCCAGGCTGGACTCAAACTTTTGATCCTCTTGCCTCAGCCTCATACAGTCCAGGGATTACAGACCGGTGTCACCACACCTGACTCCATGTATGTTAACTTGATTCTTTCTAACTTATGAGGCAGATAACAATAAAACACTCATATTTATAGGTAAGAAAGCTGATGTACAGAGAAGTTGTGTGATTAAGCCAAAGTCATACAAATGACTAAGATTGAAGCCTGGGCAATTTACAGCCTAAAAATATATTGAGAAACAAATTACCAAAATATTGATGGAGCTGAATAGCAGAAAAGAAGGCAATTAAATTCCCTCTACTCTTCTCCATTAAAAAAAAAAAAGTGCCCTAAAAAAAAATAATGAATTAATCTGTGTTCCTATGCTAGATTTTACCAGAAATGTTTTCTTTTAAATTAATCACAGGACCTTATCGTTAAGACTAGGAGCCCTGAATCTCGCTCCATTATAGCATGCTCCATTAATAGAGAATGGATTGAAAAGAAATTATTTTTATGAATGCAGAAAAACTGGCCAAGTGTCGGGTTCTAATGTTGGATACCACACTAGTTTGCGAGGGTGTGTAAAATTCTTGTGCTGAAATGCTTGGTTCTGTGTACAGCAAAGCTTGAAGTAGGAAAGCCGAGGTGTAGTTTAGCAAACGCGGCATCGAACATTAGAATATTGCTATAGAGCGTGCTACAACAGAGCTAGATTCAGGGCTCCTAATCTTAACGTACCTACTAGCTCCACCCGGAGGGGGCCAGCCCGGATTGCAATTTTTAAGGACTACAACTCCCAGGGTATGTGAAATCAATGCGTAATGCGCCATGGAAATCTACGCCTACATTTCCCAGAGAGTCTTGCAGTCACGCTGACGTGCGCATGCGCTGTATCACCACTCTCGCTTCCCACCTGGGTTTGACCTACAGCTGCCCGGGAGAAGATGGCCGCACCAGCAGCGTCTGGGCTGTACCGGCAGGTTAGAGAAGCCAGCGGGAGGCTTTTCCCCTGTGGGGTGACACTACACTCCGAGCGTCAGGGTGCGACGCCACGGCTGGAGGGTCCTGGCTGCCATCCGAAGTCGTGGGGCCCCCGCAAGTGGAGTGGACGCGGGGTGGCCCTGCTTTTGTCCCCCAGGACTCCCGCGGGCTGCGCGTGCAGGGACCCTGGCGTCCTCGGCGCTGTCATGGGAGCCACCTGGCTGGAGGGGCGCGGGAGAGGCAGGCTGGGCTTCCTTGGTCTCTAAAGAAAGCACGCTGCTCAGCCCCTAAGTCAGCTTCTTTGACCTTAAAATCTGTGAGAGGCCAATAGTCATCAGGAATATTTGTAAGACAGCTTTCTTATTTATATAAAAGAGACAGAAAAGCTACAATGACTCGTCGTTGATCATTCAGTCAGTAAGTGGTAGTGTTGACTTCAGAATCCGTAGGTTTCGCTCTGAAGATGAATTTGGAAAAAACAATTGTGCTCTTATTACATCCACTATGATGCTCTTCATATCGATACATACTTTTCCATAAGAATTAGTCTTTCAATGTGCACAGCCAGTTCTGATATTATACATTCCAGAGCTGGAAGTATGAAGGTGACCGGTGTCCTTATGCTTTTTAAGATTTCAGCCCTGTTCTTTGATAAAATAGTTCGTAGACAACCCTGACAGCAGGAATCTGTTATATCAGATGCTTTTGTGTCAGTGCTCAAAGAATTAACCTTTAACTTTAGGTAGCATTTAGATCCCTAAGAAGCATGTCTTTTGCAAATCGAGCCTGGAGACATTCCACTTTACTTTAAATCGTGCTCAAGGGTGTAATAATATAAATGATAAATGCCAGTCTTACTACCTTTTTTTTTTTTTTTTGAAACATACTGTCCCTTGAAAGTTAATATTTTCTGTCCCATATGGGCCCATTCCCAGCAAACTAAAAAGTTAATGAGAAGACAGTTTCCTAAGCAATTTGAAGTGATTCTCAGAGAAACGTATTTGTAGGTGACAAAGAGTACCCCCAACTCGTGTTCTATATGATGATATAAAAAAAATATAAAACTAAATATTTGGAAGTCTTTTTTTTTTTTTTAATACTGGGTAAAATGCAGAAGCCCTTCAGGTAACTTTTCATCTATTTTCCTTTGTTTTGAAGGTGCGATGCTTCAGTACATCTGTGGTCAGGCCATTTGCCAAACTTGTAAGGGTATGTTAATTTATATTCTTTTTGAAATTACAAAGCAGAGGAGAGTGTGTGAGTCCACAGACTTTTGTTTAGTTACCGCCTAAACCTTTCTAGCATGATTTGTGGTTCCCAGACTTTGGTGGGAGAGGACTGATGTTGAGTGTTTGATGTGCAGTTAACTGTTTTTTTGTTGTTTTTCCCATTAACCCTCCACGATAGATAAGCTAGCATTTTTTTTTTTAATGAAACAAATAGATTCAGTAAAATACATGCCCAGGTTCTCATGGTAAGTTATTGCAGGAGTCAGTATTAAAATTATAATATCTCAGTTCTATTGCAGTTTGGCTGCAGTGCTTCATGTTACAAGTGCTTTCCCCATAGATGGCTAGAAAAGAATATTTGCACTTTCAAAACAAAACAAAACAAAAAATCACACAGGATCTTGCTTTATAGTCCAGGCTGACCTTGAGTTTGTAGACTTCCTGCCTCTGCTTCCCAAATGCTGGGATTATAGATATGCCCCACTGTGCCTAGCAGGAATAGTTGTACTTTTTACACCCTTGTTTCAAACAAAGTCAGCATTGACCAAAAAACTACTCAGTAGATAGATACCAAAAAGTCACCATTGCAAAGATCTGACTGTCTCTGTTTTTAAACCAGAAGTAATCTGATTGCCCCACCTCCACACCATGAAAAGAACTGTAAGAAATGAAGTTTACACAGAAGACCCCAAAGGATGCATAGCTGACATGTGATAGCAACATGTGATGTGACTGCATTTCCATGGGTTATCTTTTAGTTCTTCCTGTAGTCACTAGTTCCTGTATGACAGAAAATTGATCCAGCTGTCAGGGAACAGAACTTCTGTGAGTTTTCAGATCCAGAGATGTACACACGCACCTCAGTCAACAGTGAGCCAATCCCCCTGTTGAAAAAAATAGTATAAAAGAAAGGTCAGAATATCAGATCTGTGTCCTTAGTGAAGCACCTTAGATGGAATTTAGAAAATTGCCATGCCACATCCGCACCCTCATACCGGTTACAGATCTCAAAACCTGGAGAAATCATCTTTTTATCTTTCATATGAGCACTTCCTAAAACCCCATTAACAGCAGTAGGGAGTAACTGGGTAAAATGCAAAAATCCTTCAGGACTTCCCTTTTAAGAAAGGAGGAGCTGAGGCTATACAAAAATTTGCCTGATACTCATCTTGGTCTTAGAATGGGTTTGGAACTCAGTCTTTGTTCTCAAAGTCTAAACTTCCCTCCCTGAACCATGCGATAAAACCACCAGGTATGTGTAGTCATACACCAAAGGTTTAGCTTCAAGCCTCGAGTACTTTGTGAACTGCTAACAGGCTCCATTAAGTTGAACATTATTGGAAAGTCTCTGTAAAGGGAAAGTTATGGTATTTTCTGAGCTGGTAAACATATATTCATATCAGTGTTAAAAACCTCCATACTTGGAACTGGATAGTTCCTGAGTTCAAAGGAAGCTTAAGTGAATCCTTAAGTGATTGAATTACAGGTAGATAAAGCTGGGGGGGACTTCAGTCTTGTCAGCCACTCAGTTTAATTAGTGCATGTTAGGAATATAGAATAGTGAGGTTTGTTTGGTGTGTTGGTACATGCATGTAACTTATTTTGATTATTTTCAATCTCATTATCTCCCTCATCCTTCTCCCCACCCCTGTCCCTTCCCTATCTCTAAATGTCTACCCTCTAGAATTCTGCCGTCTCTCCTTTATTTTTTTAGATTTTTCATATGGGAGAAAACATGCACTGTTTAACTTTCTAAGTCTGGCTTATTTCACTTAGCATGATGGTCATGAGTTCCATCCATTTTCCCACAAGTGATATGCTTTTGTTCCTTATGACTAAACAATATTCCATTGTGATAAGAACCACATTTTCTTTATACATTCATCTATTCACCAACATCTAGGCTGTTTCCATAGCTTAGCTATTATGATTTGTGCTGCTGGAAATACAGGTGTGTTTGTGTGTGTGTTACTATAATATAGTTGCTTTCTTTCCAGAACACCCCAAGGAATAGTGTAGCTGGATCAAATAATACCTCTAGTACTCGCTTTTAGAGAACTCTCCATACTGGCTTTCATAATGGTTGTACTACCAGCACCTAGGAGGTTCCTTCCCTTGCCCCAGCCTTTGCTGGCATTCATTGTTTTTTGCAGTGAAATGCTCCAGCTCTGAGCCATAGCTCCATTCATTGTTTTTTGTATGCTCAGCATTCTGATTTGGTGATTTCATTTGACTGACAATTCATTGTCAGCCTCATTTCACAAGCTGAGCTGGAGACTCAAAGATAGATGGACCTGGCTGAGGAAACATCCCTAATTTGTCTTTAATCCATCTTAATTTATGGTCCTCCTGCTTCATCCTTACCGATAACTGGGATTACAGGCGTTTTGCTACCGAGCCCAGTTTGAGATGTACTTTTTAAATTAAATGTTGAATTCTGCTCTTACGGTACGGTGTCATCTTCTTTAACTGCTTTTCCTTTCTCCTCACCCCACCTCTTTGGATTAAAGCCACCTGTCCAGGTGTATGGCATTGAAGGTCGCTATGCCACGGCTCTGTATTCTGCTGCATCGAAGCAGAATAAACTGGATCAAGTGGAAAAGGAGTTGCTGAGAGTAGGAGTAAGTAGTTTTCTGGTTCTTCACATGTGAAACTCCCATATGTAGAATTATGCTTCTTATGACTCCTGCATCCCAGTGAGATATACTCTGAAAAGAAACTGTCAGAAACAAACTTTTCTGTTATAATATTAGTAATAACACAGTTTTATTATTCTGAAACTAATAGGAACAGGCAGACACATATAAGGATACTAATGTTAGGAACCAGGATTTCCAGTTAAGAAAAGGTAGAAGTATAAAATGAAGATACAGACATGTAATTTAAGGAAAAAAGATTATTATTTCAGAAGAGAATTAAAATGTCACTCTTAAAAATCTTTGCTTGTGAACCAGGTATTTTCAAAATAGGCTTTTCTATATGTTAGGACCTCATTTGACAGAGATTTTTCTGTGGGAAGCCTTTTCCTGGGTTTGAATTCCTACTTTGCTTCCAAGGCGTGAGGACCTGGTGCCTAAGTAGAGGGTGCAGGGTGGACTTGGGGGAGGCCGCAGAGGCCGCAGCTTCCTGAAGAGGCAAAGAATCACAAAGAATGACCCTGAGGCCACTGGAAAATTTACTTTAAAAAAAAAAAAAGTGAACAAAGTAAATACACTGAATTAACAGGAATCCATCATGTAACTTACAAAAATCTCTGTCTTAATTTTTCGTGAATTTTCTAGTTGAGAATTTTCCATGTATTTTATTACTTCCTCTCTCCTTTTTTAGTTTCTAGGTATCACCCCTAGCAATAAGGTCTGTGTTAAAGGAGAGAGACAGCCTAGTGATGGTCTCACACGAGAAAACGTTCATTTTTTATTGTATGCATTATCTTCCTTCACCCAGACGTCTACCAATGACACCCAAGTCTTAGCTGGGGGGATAAACTCTTAGGATCCACAGAGCCAGCAGAGTGGGCCCAGCCTTCCTGTGGGAGACAGGCAGCCTAGGAACAGGCAGGGTGGTGAGGAACACACGGTCCCACACGGGTGGTTTTGTCTGCTGCTTGTCAGTTACACCCGTTTTAGACCCTGCAGTCACATTAACAAATAGCAGAAGGATCCAAGTCACAGACATCAGAGTGATATTCAAAGGCAGTCAAAAACAGAAGGGAGGCGAGGACCTTAAGAATCTTTGTAAATGAAAATTAGCATTTTGGGAGCAGTTAGAAGGTATCAGACTAACTATCCACTGGACAGTGCAGCAGAAACAGATAAACATGACAAATGGGTCCCCCAGTTTCCCGGGCAGTTTTACTTTGTATAAGCCTGAGTCCTCGTGGACCAGTGCTGTCTCAGGCCATTCAGGTGGAAGTCTTGGCATCGGCTGGCAGCGTATGACAGGCAGCTGGGATCAGAGACAGGATAACGGGAGAGGTGCTGGCAGAGTAACTGAAAGACAGAAGTGTCCAAGAGGAAGGCCCCCGAGTGGGAAGAGCTGTCCTCGGCTCACTGGGACTGTGGCCAGGCTCTAAGAGCAGCAAGTTGCTAGACGTCACTTGTGGTTGCTGAATTCAGATCTCTATGATTTAATAAAATGGAAACACAGTGGTCTCCCACGGCCATTGCGCTCTTGTTTTTCTGTCCGCACTCCCTCCCAGGCTCGGAGGCTGCTGTGGAAACAGGGTCGGCTCTGTAAGAAGCCTGGCAAGTCAGTGTCGCGCAGGGGCCCGAGGCCTGCTCTGCAGTCAGAACTGCGTCCGGTGTGTGCTTGGCAGAAGCACCACTAGGACAGCAGAGTCCTGCTCATACTGTGTACATTAGAATTCATGAGGAGTTGGAGCTTCGACTGCTTTAGTTTTAACTACCTCTCTTGAAAAACAAAGGACAAATACTTTTGAAAAGGCTTGGGTTGTATCTTAGTAGTAGAGTACTTCTCGGCACACATGGGCCCTAGGTTCCATGACCAGTATTCACACACACTCGCTCTTAAGAAAGTTTATGAAGTATTTTAAATTGTTTTCATCATTTCATCCCATGCAAAGTCAGGGTGCAGTTTCCCTGAAGTCAGAGAAATGTATTTGACTGTGAACTTTTCTTCATACACATTTGAGAACACTGTATTTGTTAATCTGTGAGAAAGTGTATGTGTATGGCAGGTGGGATCGTTTGTGTTCTAAGGAATTAAATTCTTCTGGGTTTTTCTGGTACTTTCAGCAACTCCTGAAGGACCCCAAGGTGGCCCTGTCTGTCCTCAATCCCTATGTGAAGCGTTCCATTAAAGCGAAAAGCCTGAAGGACCTCACGGCAAAAGAGAGGCTGTCCCCGCTCACGTCTAACTTGATGAGTAAGTGTTGGAACTTTGTGGTTTTGAGTTTTCTTAAAACTTTGATCCGGGACACGCGCCCCATGGCGAGGGGCATCAGCGTCGCCACAAGTCTGCAGGCAGGGAAGACTCGGCCTCTGCCTCGCCCACCAAGTCCAGCGGGCCCCAGCCAGCTTCCCAAGCAGGCTGTTTCACATTCGGGGTCCAGGGTCACAGGCTAATGGCTGCTGAGGTGAAAAACTGTCCGGTTGCAGCCCTCACAGGGCACCGTGGGATTCACACCGAAAAACAGTTTGGGACCGGCAGCTGCAGTTCAGGCCTTGAAGACAGCGCATCCTCTGGTGCGTTTGGCTTGCTTTTCATTTCTTGCTGGCCACGTTCAAATACAAGTCGCAGAGTGTATTCATGTCGTCATCTTTGGATGTAGACAGTGTGTCAGTTTGGGAGTTGAATGCCAAACATTGGCATCTGTGATATAAATATGAAAATGAGATCACACACCAAGTGCCAGGAGTCTGTCTCAGATCTGCTGGGTGCAGCTCCCCCCACCACACACACATTTGCAAGTTTAAATTCTTATCAGGGCTGTGTTTTAAAAAAAATACATAGTAAATGCTCTTTAAAATAACGAGGTGGATTCTTCACATCCTCAGAGGACACTAAATATGTGTTTTAAAGCTACAAATCAAAGGCTCTTTTAGAGTGAATGTAATAGTTGATGAGTAACCTGTTTGGCGGTTTCCTGTCATTGTAATACCTTCACCTTCTTAGATTTGCTCGCTGAAAACGGTCGCCTAGAAAATACCCAGGGAGTCATTTCTGCCTTTTCTACCATCATGAGTGTGCACCGGGGAGAAGTGCCTTGCACAGTGACCACTGCATCTGTGAGTAGCAGCTTTTGGCTTTTACCGCTACATTTGCCTTGACAGATGGTAAAGTTAAAGAAGTAGACAGGTGACCTGTCGACCTGTCACTTAGGATTCCTTGCTTGCATCCTTATCTGAGTGTCTGTGAACTGTACTTCGGAAGGGCCAGTGTGTATCTTGTTCGCTCTTCTGTGTCTGTGATATCCACAAGCACTGTAGATTGATTTAAATGTAAAGAACACCAAAATGTGTTTAAAATAGTAGTTTGTGTTCCATTGTAGGTTTGAATTCTTTTTTAAATATCATTTTAAGAAGATAATTTTAGACTAGAGTTTCTGATCTCTAACTAAATCGGTTGAGCTCCTGCATGGGAAGAGGAACACGAATAGGCCGTTTCATCTTTTTGGCTTGGTGGAGAGGACTGTAGTATCTGGCCTCTAGCCAGGGAGCTTACCAGGTGCTCGGCACTGAGTGATTCATTATCTGATATAATACCAGAAGGTCTGTATAAGGTGGAAGTGTAATTGTCCTTATTTTACACGTGAGGAGACTGAAGCCCGGGGACTCCAGAGGCTTGCCCAGAGTTCCATGAGGTGGGATCAGGGAGTTCAGTCCTCTCTGTCTCAGAAGTCTGTCTTTTAAGCTACACTATGTTGTCTTCTCAGAAGTAATTTCATTGATGTCTTGGATACATATTTCCTGCTGGGTTTGGTGGCACATGTCTATAATTAATCAGAAGGTTGAAGCAGGAGGATCGCAAGTGTAAGGCAAAAAGCAAGGTAACTCAGTGAAACCCTGTCTCAAAATATAAAAAGGGCTGGTGTAGAGCACCCCTGGGTGCAGTCCCCAGCCCTGCAAGAAGGAAAATCATCATCATCACTTTCTTCCTGACCTAGTTCAGTCAGCACAGGGAGACTGTCCGGGGCTTACCCGTCAGTGGAATAGTGTGGATTCATTTTCAGTGGACAGCTCTTCCCCTCATCTAGATTAATAATGCTAGTGTTTAGAAGGCCTCCTGACCTTTCCAGACAGCACAGTTCACCGAGAGGCATTCGAGTATATGAACACCCATCCGCACATTTGAGTTCATTAAGTAGTCAGTGTCCCCACTACATGCACCTGGCCAGGAACTGTCCCAGCAGGGACAGTCACAGTGAGCCCACATAGCTGCACCGTTTCCCCTGGTAGCACAGCGCTCTCGGGGCCTCTGTCACCACTCCGAGCATTGGCGCAGGCCTCCGGGCAGTGAATACAAGGGGTGACTTTAAAAGGATGCTCCTCTTCATAGAACACTTAGGACCCCATTACTGTTACTTTCAATATTGATACTCCAAGGTAAATAAGTGTCCACTGTTTGAAAAAGAAAACTACACCTGGGCCAGGGATTTAGCTTATGGCTCAAGCACTTGCCTGGTAAGCACAAGGTCATGAGTTTGATCCCCGGTTCCCAAAAAACCCCAGAAAACTACACCTTTGTCAGTGAGTGGGACCACGGGCTTCAGAAGTAGCAGCAGCTGCAGAGAGCAGCGTGAAGCCTCCCTTGCCACTTGTCTTTTGGCAAGATTTCAGCCACTCCAAACCTTCGTTCTCCCAGATGAAGAGGTGTGGTGCCCACCAGCCTCACTGCCTTGTCCTATGAAGGGAGGTGGCAGCTGTGAGGCGCTTGCATGGCCGGGGGTGGCTGATTATGGGCTCTGGACCTCGCTGGGTCAGCAGTGTCCAGAAGGACCACTGAGCCTGGTACCGCCTCCGCTCCCACACGGTCCGTTTAGGGCTTCACAAAGCTGAGGCTTGCGCCGGCCTCCCAGCTCCTGCCTGAGACATGGGAGGACTTCCAAGAGGTCACGGACTTTCCTTCACTCACCCAGGAGGGCAGCCTGCACCTCAGTGAGGCTCCAGGTGGCCACAGCCCCGAGGGGACAGCAGTAGAGCTGGGGACTGAAGGACGCTGTCATCTGCAGTGTTTCCTCTGGGAAGCGCTGTGCCCCAGGCGACCACAAGGCTGCAGCGCGAGGCCTGTGCCTTCAGGCTTTGCTAGCCGCAGGGCTCCCTCTTGCTCAGGGCACTACGGAGCGGCTTTCTGCTCTGACATCAGCGAACTGCGATAACTGCAGTGCAGGGGTTCCAGGCCACATTGGCAGGGACAGCTGCTCCGTGGGTCCCCAGATACTTAAGACAGATGTGCGCCCACTGTATTTTTTCCCTTTTTTGACTGTGACTTTATTTACATGTAATGGATGATTTGCTCTTTTTTAGCCTTTAGACCAAGCTGTTCTCTCTGAATTGACAGCAGTCCTGAAGAGCTTCCTAGGTCAGGGCCAAGTGCTGAAGCTGGAGGTGAAGGTGGGTTTTTTATTAGTTGTGGTATTTCCTCGGGTTATCTGAAACTTAAAATGGCTGAAGCGGATATTCATGAAAAATTAGATTTGTGTATTAAGTGACTGATCTCATGCAGCTTCACGCCTTCATTTTCCTAAATATGATGTCTTAGACTTGTGAGCCGCACTAACCAGTTCTGAGCACTTTTTCATCCGTCCACCTGCTTGGTGAAATGTTATCAGCGCCTTTTCACGTTTCCAATCTGTTTTCCTCCCTAGACCGATCCCTCCATCATGGGTGGAATGATTGTCCGCATTGGGGAGAAGTACGTCGATATGTCTGCCAAGAGCAAGATCCAGAAGCTGAGCAAGGCCATGCGGGAGACGATTTGAACGTGTTTCTGTCATCAGTGGAAATTCCTAACCTTGGAGCTTCAGTAAACTGCTTCCTGAGTAGGCCATGTCACGTTTGCTGTCTTTAAAAGTAGAGCACAGGGAGTCTTATTTTCGTGTCTTCTAGTGTCCCCCAGTTACAATGTTAAAAGGCCCCATTGGCTGGAGAATGTGGCTTGCAGAGATTGTTCCTAGGAACTGATTAAACACAGCCCCAACATGCAGTCACCCAACAAGTGCCACCTCATGCCACCTGCCAAGGTCTCATGTCTTCCGCGGTGACTGAGAACCGCGGTCCCTGGTCCATCTGAGCGCCCGCTCTGCAGCTCTCAAGACCATGTTTTGTACATCTTACTTCAGTGAGATTTGTGGTACAGGTGGGACAGACATCACCCCGCTCTGCAAATGAGCGAAAGGTGGAAGGCCCTGGGAACTCAGGGCAGTGCCCCAGGCTGCTGGTGGGTCACACCGGGGGCCGATCTCCCATTCCCCATCTCGTTTATTCCTCTATGTCTGCCAGTGGGCTCAGCTCATCTAGAGCAAGCCACATGCCCCTCTGCACTTCACTCTCGGTGTTTCATTAGCCAAGCCAGCTCCACACACAGCGCTTCCCATCTTGACTGCTGGAGAAAATGGAGTTCCTTAGGCAGCAGTCCTGGGTACCCATTTCTTGGTCACCTCCTAGAGTGTTTAGCTAACAGATTGACTCCTTTCTCAGAGGTATCCTCTTTCCCCCAAAATAAAACCTAGTCAAAATAATCAGCCTTGAAAAGTAGAGATGAAAAATGCCAGCCCCAGTCAGCCTCCCGTGCCTCACCTGCCTGGTTGGGTAGAAGCAGGAGGACTGCACTTCGCAAGTCTTAACCGTGACTGGCTTGGCCTGAGGCCGCTCCCTACACACGAGTGCCAGGACTGGGCCACCTCTGCCTGGCTATTCACTGGCCTCACCGCAAGTGTCCTAGTAAACCAGCTATGAGAAAACCTAGCAGAACAACTGAGCACTCAGTGCTCTCCCAGAGCCACAAATGCAGGAACTGCCTATTGGCCCAGTAGCCATTTCCCTAACAGGCAAGGGTCATGGGACCATCTAGCTGAGCTGTTAACCAGCCCACCTTGCAGCACCTGGCAAATGGCCTTCACCTGCAGCAGCCCCCCAGCTCCCACTGGCTGGGTCCCCTTCATCTGGTTGGATGCAGATGAGGCACAGTCCCCGCAGACTGCCGTCGCGCTGGGCAGTCAGGAAGGGAGCCTGTGCCGCAGCCCACCTCAGTGGCTCTGTCCCTGCAACTGAGGTTAACTTCACACTCTAGCTTTTCCTAGATCCATTTTCCTCCTGGCTCACTTCCCACTGCAGTGAGACCCACACAAAAACCACAGGCGTCCTAGTGGCATGGGACAGCTGATAACATAAGCCACCTTGGGGGGAACACTTGTCACCTTTCTCAATTACACATGTAAAATGGGAAAGGATGAAATGCTTCAGATACCACTTCATGGCATCATCAGAGTACCCCAGAGATGTTAGAAACATAGAATAGCCACTTGGAGTTATTTAAACAAATGAGGGGAAATCCGGATGCCAGATAATGCAATACCATCCAGACCTTAAGTTGCACAACAGTGTATCAAGCTGATACAGAAGGCAGTCAAACAAAACGTGTGATTGTTTGTAAATTATGTGATTGAATAGTGCCTTGTGCATGAGATGTGCTCGGTGCGTGTTAGGGGCAAACACCTAGTGCAGGCACATGCATGCAGGCAATTAAGTTTCTTTACAGTGCTGGGGATTGAAGCCAGGACCTTGCATATGCTGGCCAAGTGCTTTACCACTGATCCGCACTCCCAGCCCGAAGGTACTTTTAAAATTTCATTTGTTTAAAATTTCACATATTCTTCAAAAATGAATGTGCTAGGTAAGGTCTATTTGTGGGTCAATGTTTTAAAAGATGTGCTGTCACCATTCAACTCATGTCCAAGCCACCTAGAAAACTTGAGGATGTATTTACCAGTTATATCAGTGATGAAACAGGATTCCCTTGAAACTATGACAAAAGACGATGCTGTAAAATTGAAACTCATGTTGAGTTTGCTAATGGCACCCAGTGGTAAAAGACAAAAGCTTGGGACTGCAGAGGTGTTTGTGTGAGAAGCTGTGTAGAAACCGAGTGTGATCCTCGAGTGTCTTTGAAGACAGTCTTAGCCCTGTGTCCCCCACCTGTTCACATTTCTCATGCTACACGACATACAATTTCTCTTACTCTCAGATTAAACGCTTGGCACGGGGAAGTGTATTTCCACTGGCGCTAACACTCATCTGAAGAAGGCATTGGAGAGTTGAAAGCATTGTTGGTTTGTTTTACTTTCTAAGTTTGTTTTTGTATAATTTTCCTTGTGCAACTTCAGCCCTCTCTGCGGGAAAAGGAAATACAAAGAGAGTTATTGGTGGGGCTGTTCCCTTCCCATGCACCTAACCAGGAGGTGGAGCAGGAAGGAACCAAAATAATCCACTGTCGCAGGGTTGTCTTTTCTCATTTTATTCATGAACTATGTGAATTTAAACCATACAGGTCAAAATGACCAAGGAATTGTTTTGAAGAGATTGTTCTTTTTAGGTCCAAAATGCACAGGAACAGCCGTTTTTACTGGTGTTGCTATTAGTTTGAAAAAAATAGAAACCCCTCAGTTACCATAATCTGAGATGAAATTTAACATTTCACACATAATAAGGTTCCAGAGGGACACTCGAACACCAAAACAACCTCAGCTTCTTTTAAACAAAACAAAACAAAAAAAAACATATTCTTGGCCCTGCTTCATCAAACCTTAGACAAATACATAATTCTACCATTTATAATAAAGTCTAGTTATTTTTAGAACTCCATTAACATTACATAGCAGACAATATAGTCTCCCTTTGATGGAAAATTAAATAGTACCGTTATTTGGCAACAAAAGTATATTACAGTCAACAGGACATCCACCGGGGTGGCCTGGTCTGACCCCTGGGAGCACTGTGAGGGGTGCAACCTGCCACTAGTGCTATGGCCCCTTCACCACCGGTAATCCAAGGTCTGCGTGTGGCAGTTGATTACATTCTTCTGCAAACAAGCAAAGGCTCCCGGAGGGCTCTGCAACACTACTGCTACACGCTCGGGCTTTCATCCATGGACTCAGAACAACGGGCCCAGGAGACAGTGGACTGGCTGATTCACCCCACTCATGCCCCTACTGACCACCCACCAAGAGGCCATCGTTCCAGGGGAGAAGCATCAGGGCTATCAGTGAGGGAACCAGAGCTTGCCTAATTCTGTTCACTGGCTGGAAGTGGCCTTCCCAGGCTCTCCTTAAACAAATCTCTAAATGGCTCCATCTTTGGGAATAAAGGCGGATACAGACCCTGTGAACAGTTTGGGGTGGCTTCCAGGTGATTCATACACCGCAACACATTGCAAGAAGCTTTCTGAGTCAGACTTGGACTCTAGCACTCACCAGTGTTGGGTCTATGAATAAGACTGTTGAGCCTAGCATAGTGGTGCACACCTGTCATCCCAGCACTTAGGAGGCCAAGGCAGGAGAATCATTGTGAGTTCAAGACCAGCCTGAACTACATAGCAAGACTCTGCCTCAAACAAAAAACAAAAATGTGTTCATTGGCAGCATTAGATGCATTAAGAGGAAATGTCGGAAATCAAATGCTCTCATATTCTCTATAAGTCCTTTCAAACCACTGGTCTTCCACCTTCAACAGTGATCAACATTCAGTGGTCCTGAATCACTATGCCTTCTCAGCATAGCATTTCTGGTTCATTAAATGGGGACCCAGGTCCCCACCTGTAACCACATGTGAATGCATCCCTTTGGGGTTTAGACACAGAGCTTCACCCAACTCCCCAGGTCACCTGCAGGGCTGATATCTTTCTGGAAAAGAGATTGAGGGGAGGAAGTGCTCACTCCATCAGAGACCTGGGCTCAGGCATTCAGGAAGCTCCTCTGTTCCAACTGTTTTGCCTTAGCCCAGAAGTCCCAAACTGCACCTCCCACCTGGCTGTGTAATCGTTAGAGTGGGCCAAGGTTTACCCAGATTCATACACCCCATGGAAAATGCAAACACTAAAGGAGAGCGGGAGGCACTGAGTCCATCAGGAGTGGGAAGGACCGGCTGCAATCTAGGGCGCAGCCTCTCTGAAAGCTCCTAAACTCTGGTGGGACAGCTGGTCACCCCAGATTCCTGACTAATCCGCTCGAGTCCAAGAAAGCTTTTGTGGCACATGGGCCTCACAGAAGGCAGACTCCCAGGCTTAATATGCTGCCTGTATAAATCAATTTTAATGCAGTGCAGAGGCCTTATATAAGGTCATGGCTAAAGGATACTTTTCATTTTAACATATCACTACCCATTTCCTAAAATTGAAATTCATCATATTCCCTGCAGGATCCAACCCTAATGCCTTTGAATCTCTAAGCATATACAACCTGTATTTTTTTTAATATAAGAAATTTAGTCAGGTTGAACCCAGTTCATCTGATTAAGCTTTTTTTACTCCTGGAATAGGTTTAAATTTTTTTCTATAATTTTATGTACTTAAATTAGATTCCTAAAATACTCTCATATACATACAGAAAAATAATCTCTCAATGACAAATCACATTTTACAGTAACAAGTTAAATAGTTTAGACTACACAATCTAAGTTAGTTTAAGCAACATTTAAAGCATAGTCTTACACACCATATATACACTTAATCTTGGTCATTTCCATAAACACACGGCAGAGATTTCACAACTAGCCATTTAAAGAGAACAACCTTTTTCACATTATACAGTGGAATCCTGCATTTTTTTTCTTAGCTGGAAACAGCATAAAAGTGCAGAAAACCAGAAGCTGCGAGCTGATTATCATACACAGGACACTGGGGCAGCATCCTATTTGTATACATGTATTTACACATATGTTCACCACCTATAAATGTGAGGGGACAGGGCTGATGGAGCTAAGGCAATACGACAGGCGAGTCGGTAGCCAACGTCTCATCGACACAGAGCTATGATAAGGCCAGGAGGGTGCAGAACTCAGCCTTTGTGCTGCAGCAGGCAAGGTCTAAGACTGATTTCACAGGTCACAGATGTTCGTGTTATTGGTAATACATGCTTTAAATGCATGTCTAAAACTAAATATCCTTAACAAGGATCTTGCTGGAATCATCTACTTTCCGACAGTGACTATTCAGCAGGTAACATTTTAAGGATGTTGATTTATAAGATGTATCTCAAAATATTCATTCATTAAAACTAACTCTGATACAATATTAAGTGCCTCTAGAAAACGATTTCGCAGTGTGAAATTTACATAGTTTGAAAGATTGTGCAACATGTGGAAACGAAGCTATAATTTGTGACTTCCTCCAAGATGATTTAGTCAAATCCACGAGAGATGGGTTTATAATTTCTGTTCGACCTCCTGAGAACATTTTTACTTGACAAACACATCCCAGATAGAATTAGGAAATGCAGTAAGGATTTTCGCTGTGTGTGTGTAGAAATGGCACTAGGTATGCAAAACCAAGCAGGACTGCAAAGGTTTTGGAGCGCCCAGCCCAGCAAAAGCAAGCTTGTGTAAGAAAGCAAAGAGCACACAGCCTGGAGGGTCTAATCCATGGTCACTGGCCACCCCGGCACCTCGGTCTTCTAGAATACAGGGCTATACATACGGTGGGGTCTTTTCTTTCTGCCAACACCACCCTATCTAAAAGTCAAACAAGATCCTACAGAGAGAACACAGCTAGAAGTCACTAGCTCTGCACAACGTCTTCCCCAGGAAGGAGCAAGGACCACCAAGAAGAGACACAGCACTTCTAGGACACTCCCAGCTTCTCTTTGACACCAGAATTTGGAAAAATCTTACCATCACACCAGGAATGCAAAGAAAAGCTCCAGGTGATGACTAACCACAGGGGAAGGATTTTATTTCAAGGTAGTGCGTTCCAAGGCTAGGGTTCAAAGGCAGCTTGGCATCCAGTGTCACCCCTAGAGACCCGCTCCAGCCACTGTGGGTGACAACTCCCTCTCCTGACTTGAGGTGCCTGTCAATTCAGAGCTCAGGTTCCGCATCCTCTAATTAGTCCAGACCATTTCTGCTTTTATGAAATACAAGCAGAAGTTCTGAAAAGCATGTCAGCCCACCTCTGTGCAGCCTGCCAGAGAGGATTTCTAAGGGAAAAGACAGAAGATGAGGCCTCCCCTGCTTCAAGATCCACTTGGAAATGCAGGGTGGCCAGGACAGCCTGCAGGAGCGCAGGGCAGTTAGGGTCACCAAGGGTCCTATACTCAGAAGGGCCTTGGTTCTGATTAAGGCTTTGCTATGACCATCTTGAATTCTGAATCTTTTGGAACAAGGGGCCTCGAGTTTTCAGTTTATACTCACCCCACAGATTATGTGCTGGTCGTGCTGAGGGTGCCCAGGGAGGACTGGAACATGTTCCTGTCTGGACTTTCAGTCCACATAGCCAAGAGTACATGCACAAACACACTTACCCCCATACAAGTATGCCCCACATATATGTGCACACACTGGCACATGCGTGCACACGCACTGCACCCATACTAGGGGCTGCATCCCATCATTAAAGATGCCCGATAGCAAAGTCTGCCATCCAACCCAAGTAGAGAGGCCCTGCTTCCAGAACCCTCACTGGGGAGAGAGCCACACCCCACCTGGCCTGCCCTGAAGCCCACCCAGCAGCAGGGGGACCCCTCCAATGGGAAGCCGCGAAGGGCTGAAATGCACACACCCACTGCCAGCTGCCTTTCCCCTCCCACCTTTGGTCTCCCCACCGTGGAGATCTCTGCTCAGCCAAGTCCACATCCTGGCTCTGGGTCAGTTATCCTGCCTACTTCAGTCCTAGCAAGTTCCTTCTGCTCCGTACAAAGAGCAACACCTGGGAGCTGCAGTGGGGGGAGCCAGTGCCTTGGTGCGACCAACAAGCGTCCAGCAGGGGCAGTTGGAGAAAGGCAGCTGCTGCCACTCCACCAAATGCTGCAAAGCTGCCACCTGGCCCTGGGCTCTAGTTCACCCAGAGCCCCTACTCTCGTCTCCACACAGAAGCAGGAGGAAACCAGGATAGAGCTGAAGAAGAGAAAGGCAAAGGAACATAGGTGTATAGACACAGGAATGTCACTTTTTTAAACAACTAAAGTATAAAATCAGAGTTCAAAAGGAAGAAAATAAGCATCCCTACCACTGCATATAAAGAAACCTTGGGCACAGGAAATATCAGTACCAAAATATTGGTTCTCAAGAAACATCAGAAGAATGCTGGATTTCTTTCAAGGCTCACCATATCAGCCCACTTCTGATCACAGTTTTTCTTGATGGGCTTTGATATACATTCATCAGACAATAGAATATTTCTGGTAAACAAAATAGAACACAATCCTATTAAAACGACTCACAAATCACACTGACACACAGTAGGGCAGATTTACCCTGAAATATGAGAATACACATAGCATCAAAAAAATTAGCATGTGAGCATTACTTGGTTCCCCAAGGCCAAGGCAGAGAGGGGTTACTCTCAACAGAGGGGCTGATTGTGCCTGCGTGGAACTGGGGTAGTTATTTGGAGGCAGTTACAAATTTGTATTTAAATGACTTTAAAAAATTAGATTCACAATTAAGCCTGAAAACCATAAAGGAAATGACCCCTCCCCTGGCTGTTTCCTGGACCACGACAAGGACTCCCTGAAGAAACAGTGCTGCTACCTCGAGATGTCTGTCCAGAGACAAGGCTGCCCAGGTTGTTGGCAGCTAGGTTTTCACACTCCCAAGTGAGAGAGCTGTGAGCTTGTGTTCCACCTTCCACGGGGGCTACATTTTCCCAGCTTATCAGGAATGGATTCTTTTCTGGCTCCTGAAGATATAAAGTTATGCGCTTTCATTGAGCCTGATGACCCACAAACACAGGGATCTGATCTAAGGCAAGGAGAGGACACCAGTTCTAGAACTTTCCTTTCCTCTGGGAAGCGGGTGTGAGGATTTTGTCCTTTAACCAGCCATTTGCTTCTCTCACCTCAGATCTAAGGACAAGGAATCTTCATTATTCCTTTGAATACCCCTCGCAGGACAAAAGTAACTAACAAAGACCGTTCGAAATGGACACACAATACCCAAGGGATCATGGGAACTAGCTAGTCCCGGAAGCTGGCACAGGTCCCAGGGGCTGCTGCATCAGGAGTCCAGCTACGGTGACACAGCCAGCAGTAACCCGCTCAAGGCTGACACAGGGGTGTGGCAGGGGTTGCAAAGGGGCCTGGGCCTCCCAGGCAGCTCTCCTGCGCTCCTTCTTAAGCCTTTGGACCAAGGTCAAAGAGCAGGAGGGGGCTGCTCAATAGCAAGTTTTGGCTTCTTTCTACCCAGTCTTTCCTTTTGCTCTTCTCTCTCCTGCTTTAGATTGCCTTGGACCTGCAGCCTCACGGACACTTACAGGCCTGCCTCACTCCAGAGGCAGGGAGGTTACAGAGTAGTTGGGGCAAAAAAGAAACAATGAAAGAGAGGGAAAAGGGAAAGGAAGAGAGAAGAAAGAAGGAGAAAGGAAGAAAGAGAAGAGGGAAGGCAAGGTGAGGCAAAGAGAGGAGGGAAGAGGAAGGAAGGAAGGAAGGAAGGAAGGAAGGAAGGAAGGAAGGAAGGAAGGAAGGAAGGAAGGGAGGGAGGGAGGGACGGAGGAAGGAAATGTCCTTAGCTTATCAAGCCCTGAAGCCCTGCCCCTGCCCCAAGAGAACTATACCCTCCTCCCAAGGAAGCAGCGGAGGCTGGGTCAGTGTCATGGTGCCTGCGTTGGGATTTCTATCCCTCCTTTTCTAGTCCAGGGAGGTTGGAGCTGATGGAAGGACGCACCCACCATGTACATACGCCTGCTTCTGTCCCTGAGATCTGTCCCAGAACATAAGCCAGCCAAACAGCCCTCCTCCAACCCAGCCTTCCCAGAAATGCTTCACTGTATCCTTAGAGTCAATGAATCAGAAATGTAGAAAAACACAAAAATTTGGTTTCACTGGGCCACTCCAGGGAAAAGGAGAATGAACATTCCAAATATATTTGCACAATACGGGTGGCCCCAACAGAGCATGGCACAAAGTCCTCCCAGGCTGTCCTGGCAGCTGACCCAGGGAGTCCCTGGCACTAAGCGGAAGTCCCTCGTGGACACTTCAGCACCCCAGGGTACAAAGAAGACACATTCCTTTCACCAAATCCCTCTTCAGATGGCTGGGGCCCCGCTGTCTGAGGGTTTCACTGCACTGCAGTTTCTGGGGCTGCCTGTAGGAGCTAAACCTCTTACATGTATAGGCACAGCAAAAACATCCAGCTCATTGGTTTTTAATCTCCTTACTTTCTGGCATAAGTATGCTTTATGCTTGCAAAGCAAATATATCTACAACAAGCACACCCATCGCTAATCTCACACAACTTCGAGCCTGAAATGATCCCTTGTGTCTAAAGATGTCCTCATCAAAGTGCTAGTGTCGCCTCTAAAGCACATCTCATCCCTGAAAGGGAAAGAAGACTAAAGAAATCAGTGCGAGCTGAATCACATCACTCTTTCTATTTCCAGTGGAAATTCTTAAAACTGTTGCACACCAATTTTCTTCCTATGAATCAAAAAGGTCCAACCAAGTAGAGTAGAGATTGGCAAGTTGGAGTAGAGAGTGGTTTTCTCCCCACACAATGTAGAGCTGACTCTAAAAGATAATCTAAGACCTTCACCTTTCAAAGAAAACCAGAGGTGCCTTGTCCATGTCGCCCTTGATATCCAGCCCTCCCAGATTCTCACTCTGCATGACCCCAAGCAACTCATGAAAGATAGCTTGGCAGGCTTGCTATCATCCTTGGAATATAAACCTGCAATCATCCTTCCACATCCTCTGGATCCCCTGGACATACTCCTGAGGACACTTCC